>PVIH01012127.1:0-65111 GCA_004025045.1 Sigmodon hispidus
CTTCCCAGCTTCAGGAGATCCCACTTGTTGATTGTTGGTCTTAGTGCCTGTGCCACTGGTGTTATATTTAGGAAGTGGTGGCCTGTGCCAATTTGTAGAAGTGTATTTCCCACTTTCTTTTCTATCAAGTTCAAAGTGGCTGGGTTTAAGTTGAGGTCTTTGATCCACTTGGATTTGAGTTTTGTGCAGGGTGACAGGCATTTTCTACACACTTCCATCCAGCTATGCCAACACCATTTGTTAAATATACTATCTTTTTTCCATTGAACATGTTGATTACAGACTGCTCAAGGTAGGTCTCTATCCAATGGAAACATTTAATTGCAATATATTTTGTCACATTTAGAAGAGCCATTAAAAAGAGTAGAGAAAGAGAATCTACCTAAGTAGTTGGGTTCTGTGCTATATTCTTGGACATCTCATTTGTACCAACAGTTCAGTGAATCCTTATCTTTAGGGGAAGCAGCCACTGCTATAAACCTCACCCATGTACATATGGGAAACACTAAATGGACCCAACTTGGTTTTTTTTCCCTCAATAAAAGGGACATTGAGAAAAAGGTAGGGGTGGGGACTAGAGAATTTGGAGAAAAGACATTGTAAGTGATGGATCTAATTGTTTTCATTCTCAAAAGATAAAAAGTATTAATTAGAAAATGAAAAGTTATGTGACTCAAAGTGACAGACTAAAGTCTTATGCAGCAGATAGTCTGCTACTTGGATCAAAAGCCTGGCAGGAAGAGGACTAGACAGAAAAGACATAAAGGCCAAAGCTGGTCTGGTTGGAGAGACATGGATAGACTTTGCTTGCAATTGTGAAGTGATAATGCTCCACAGAGCAGCCTCAGCAGCAATGTTCTCGTCAAAGTAATTTAAGGACAAGTGTTATTCATACTGCTCAGGTTGTCCTAACTCTTGAGCTCAAGTGATCCTTTTGGTCTCAACCTCCCAGATATTTTGGGCTCCAGGCATATGACATCATATTCAGCTGACCATGGTATTCTCAATCTAATATTTCATTTTCCTATTCCTCATATATCCTGTTTTTGAAATATAACTATTCATCTAGAGAAGCTGGTTTTACTTTTTCCAGATTATAAATCTTGATAAGCTTAATGGGGGTGGGCAATGACCACAATTTTCCTGGGGGTTATTTATCTTTGGCCGTTACTTTTCCATAGCAACAAGAAGTTTCCATACTTCTCCTTCCACCCATTGTGGAACTACACAGAACTACCTTGTTCTTGATGTGAATGTACTTTGATCTTTCACTTTAATGTCTGCTCTTCAGCTTCAATGCAGATTTTTTCCTGCTTCCTTCTAGATTATGGAGCTAATGCTTCCTTCCCAATGGTATCTTCTTCCCTCCCCCACTTTTCTGTGTTTACCTGATCTATTTCTGTCTATGGAGTATCATGCCAGTTATTTGAGAATGGCCGTTTTATTTCATGTTTTCTCTTTTAGTTATGAATGATTTCTAAGAAGAGAAGGAGAAAAACCAACTCCTATGACAGCGTTGAAGCTAGAAGATCAAGGTAACAATTTGTCATCTGTCTATGGCTTTTTGTTCTTGACTTGGACAATGAGCCTGACCCTTTATCTAGTTTTCTGATACCCTTTTTTTTTTTTAAACTTTATTTATTTATTTACTTATTTATTTATTTGCCTTGGTGTTTGCCTGGAACTGGAGCTACAGACAGTTGTTAGCTGCCATGTGGGTGCTGGGAATCGAACCCGGGTCCTTCGGAAGAGCAGACAGTGCTCTTAACCACTGAGCCATTTCTCCAGCCCCTCTGATACCCTTTTTAACTCACAACTTCAAATCATCAATTTTGTTGATTTGTTAAGCATCATATATTATCTATTGAAATTACACTGTTGAACTCATTAAAAGCAGGCCTCTCAATTTTGAAGCTAACAGGTTTCAATTTCAATTTCTGTTTCACAGTGCTTGTTATTTTAAATTGTTAAATCTCATTCTACTTTCTCTGTTCTTTTCTCGTCTCTTTGAAAGGGGCAGAAGCAAATTAAGAAGAGAAGAATTTGTCTTTCTTTGTCATCTACTAACATTGTTATCTCCCCTCACCACCCTCTGTCCCCAGAGAAAAGGAAACAATTGTCATAAAAATGAAAAGGCTTAAAAGGCTTTCTTGTTCTTAGGGAATTCAGAATTCAATGTTGGGCTTGGACCCAGGAACCCTTCCTATGTAGAAATTCATTTTTTAATATCTGCCTGGTTGAATATGCTGATCAGATCACAGATTTATCCCTTCTCCCAGAGTTCTTCCCCTGGACCTGTGTCCCCTGGTCACTTTTTAATCCTTCTCACTGTCCTGCAGGCTCTGATCCACTGGTATGTCTGTCCTGACTGTCAAGGTCTTAACAGCTATCTGAGACTATTTGCTACAGACTATGTTTATGCTGCTTTTTAATTTTTCTTATTTTTAATCGGTGATTTGCTTTATATTTGTTTCATTATTGTATATCTATTATACATCACAAGGCCCTTGATGGAGACAATATTTCAAGTGTGTGGCATTTGCCTCTGCAGTTTGCATTGGACTTCTACAACTGGCAAAGTCTGATTCATTCATTTGTGGCTGAACCTTTGTTTTTAAAAACAGTTGATCTTTTCCTTTAACCCCCCCTACCTTTATTTACCCTCCTACATAAAAAATTTTTTAATGAAAAAATAAATTCAAATTTATGTCATCATGCTTCTACAGTAGTGTTCTTTCCTGTGGACCACTGCCCCAGGTTGTTTTTTTTTTTTTTTTTTTTTTTTTTTTTAAATAAAATAGTCTTTTTTTCCCATGTATCCCTTTGCTCTCCCTCCCTTTCCCCCTCCCGATCCCTCTCCATCAATCTTCAGCCTCCCTCCTTCCCATCCCTCCATCCCCTCCCCCAAAAGGGCAAGAAGTCCAAAGGTGGGTCAGCTCAGCATCCAATTCAGCAAGTCCAATTTCCTCATCCTAATATCAAGACTGGGTTAGGTGTTCTTCTGTAGGAAATGGGCTCCGAGGTGCCAGTCCATGCACTGAAACATAGTATGTGGCCCCTAGAGGCTCCACATACTACCCATGTCAGTGGACAGTTGCCTATCCTTGGAGGGCCTAGTTCCTTTTCTCGATGGTTTCCCAGTAGTTGTTCTTAATTTAGTGAGCTCTCCAGAGCTCCAGCCAGCCATCACTGTGGGAATTTTCCTCATAAGCCCTATCCTCTTGCTCATATAGACTCCCTTCCCCACTCTTAGCTGGACCAGTAGCTCAACCCAGTGCTCAGCCACGTATTTCTGCCTCAACATCTATTCATTGTTGGATGAAGTTCTGTGATGGCACTTGGGGTGGCTATTAATTTGATTATAGGGGAAGTCTTGTTTAGGCAACACCTTCCCTATTGGTAGGAGACCTAGCCATGCCATTGCCCCAGTTTTAAAAGTGTCCTGTTTGGGGAGATGTGGGAGGGTGAGGGCAGTACTGGGGACTGACCACAGCTCTCTGTCATGCTAAGTGATTGCTCTACTACTGGGCTGTTACCAAACGATGATCCATTATTATAAAAAATATCTCTTAAATTCTAAGAGGCTGAAACTTTCGTTGGACTTCACAGCCAGTAATGCACTTTGAGGCCACTTAAGACTGCCATTCTACTGTGTATTCAACCTGACTGTTTAACTTACCTTTAAGAGAACAATGTGTCAACCAATCTTATTTGCCTTAGATTTCCCATGTAATCAGCTTTTACAGCCTAAGATAATATGTAGCTGTCAACTTAAATTATGTACTCTTCTATATCCCTGGCCCAGAGTAGAGTATATGTATATGTGTATGTGTGTGTGTTTGCACACTCGTGCATATGTGTGCATTATAGAAATAAGTATTAGAAACAGAAAATATATGTTGTAAACAACCTTATAAAATGACTATCTATGCCATAAATGTTGAAGACAAAAATATGGATATTGCTTGATAGTATTTATCTGGGTCAGTTGTTATCTGGGTCAGCTGAAGTCGGTGACTTGTTCCCTTGTAAAACTGTTAAAAGTTTCTATAAAGCATCCATTATTCCTTCCCTATGTGATAATTTCAGTGCTGTTCAATAAAAGAGAAAGTAAACCTCTTTGTTGTAGACACACATAAAGAGACAGAAACAGCCCCAAGATAGCATCCAGGAAGGCATAGATTCAGACTTACACAATGAATAAACAAAGAACAACACTATTAAAAGGAACTTACGGCATGCATAAATGCTAGTTTTTGGGCACATTGTGATGTCATAAATCTTGAGAAGATATGAGTTCTGAACAGCAAGCTGTGTTGAATCACAATTAAGGTCAATAGCCACAATACAGCAAGTTCCAAAGACCAGAAGATACCCAAGAGCAAATCCTGTGTTCCTCTGATAAGCAATCCAAGACTTGAAATGTTAATAAAATATGACTTTAAATATCTGTTATCTAATTAAAGTAATTGCTGCCTTTCAGTTGTAATGTACTATTCACATCAAATATTTCCTTTTCAACAGATACCCAAGAGGAAAAAAAAAATAATGAACAAAAACATTATATATCATGCTTCAAAATAACTTATTAATTGCCATCACAAAGTTTATATTTTGGCTGAGTCTCCAATTGTATGAAAATCATAAAGCTTAAGAATCTCACAGAGACAATATACCCAGGAGAGTATAAAACAATAAAAACCACATATAGGAGCAAAATTCAGAATATTCCAAAGAATAGTCATGTTAACTTAATTCTAAATGTGTTAATGTAGGAAGGGATTGAAGGAACAGACCTCAAACCTGCCTATGTAGAAATCATAGAACTGTACAACACATCCTAGACTGACAGTGACTCAAATATCTTCTGAACTTTATAAGGTTTCAGGAAACCTACTCATATACCCACATCCTTACACAGTCTCTAATGATTTCTATTTTTACATTTCCCTATTTCCCTGTCTTGTTGTCTTGTCCTTTCTGCTGTCACCCTCATGTCTTGTTTCTGTACTACCTGGTTTTTCTTTTTTTTTGAGTCTGCCTTTATCTTTCTGGTTCATGTGTTCCTGCTTCTCTGGAATGGGAGATTGTGCGTCAGTAGTTATGGCCATCACCCATCACCAATAACTTTTCTTCAATGGGCAGTGCTTCCACAGAGGCATTTTCAGGAGTCTCTGCTGTTGGGACATGTAGAGTCAATCAATAAAGCTGTGAATGGTGTTGTGAAAGCCACAGCTTTTTTGCTACTACATAGTGTGCTTAGCACTGTTCGCACAAAGGCTGTTGAGAATGTCAAATCAGTGCAATGAGCTAATGAGGGAAGTGGAGAATATCTCATGAGTACCAGAATAGTTCCTTGATGAGAATCATCATTTTACAATATTTCCCAAATTGATTGATTGCCATTATTACTTGTAAAACTCACATCTTTTCATTTGCAACAAATTGTATTTGAAGCTAGAGATCATAGCTTCAGTGCTCGACTGTTTTCCCTGAAATCAGTAAGTAAGAACTGAATGTTGTTTCCTACTATGTGTCTGCACAGATCTAGCATGTTTACAATAAATAAAAAAGATATATTATCATGTCCAGATGCCACAGGTGCCTACCCATAAAGCATCTGTCTGCACACAAGAGTCAAGAGATGCTGATGCAGGTCTCCAGTCTGGTAATGACATGTTTTTGCAGCCACTGAAATTGTCAACCACAAGGCAAATGTATCCGTTTTGAGAAGGTATTGATAACTCTCTGGCAAAATTTTATCAGCAAGGAAATATCTCATTCTGCTTTGAGTTTGCTTAGTAATGTCACATCAGATCACTAATTATATACATCCTAAATAAAACATAAAACTTAGGGGGGGGAATTTATGTTTGGATAATATGGTACTGATGTGAATATATAGCATAGCAAAGATGGCTAATACTAAAAGCCTAGGTGTCTGTGAGTCAACACAAAATTTCTGATAAGCAATGTGCAAGGGATTTAAAGGTAAACAGTGATGTAATTTGTTATATAACTATTCCTGGGAGAATGCTTCTTCGTGTGATTCTGTATAAATATGGACTGAGATCCAAGGTGATTGCTGTTTGCCTTCTCTAGCCTGCATGAGTCCATTAATAGGTCAACATGTCTACACGCTTTTGTGCAGCCTTTGTGGTAGTCCATGTGTGTCCCTCTGCCCACCTGTGTGTGACCCATATGTACTGGTGTATGTATAGGTACATCTGTCTACCTAGTAGTCTCTGTGGTGGTCTTCAATCAGAGTGCATAAAGTGTGTGGAAATTCTTTGAGTTCTGTTTAGTGTTCTTGCCTCTGTAACCACTCTCTCCTCTTGGTATGGAAACCTAAACTTCTTAACAGTAGCCAAGGAAACAAATTGGCTTTGTTTTCTCTTTTCTGGGCCCCCAGGAATAGCTTTCTATTCTGCATCATGATAAGTAAATATATTACTGCATTGGAAGTCTGGATGCACAACTTCAGAGTTATAAATGCTGTTGAGCACCAAGGAAGTCTATAGAAGGGGGTCTGAGTTTTAGCCTCTAGAAATAATTACCAGACTCTGTTTTCAGATACAGTAGTTTGCAAGCTCCAACCACTGCAGTCTTTGTTCTGAATGATCACGTGATTGTCTACTCTCAAGCAGTAGTAATATGCCAGATGGAGGTGAGGCCTAAGTACTCTATAAGCAAAACTTCCTATAAGTTGAAATTTTCATTTGATACATCTTTGAAAATTTTCATAGCATATTTTAGTTACATTACAATTCATAGTAGCCAAGATAGCTAAATTCCCAGGTGAGTATTTTTAAGTGTATATACATGTATATAGAAGAATAGTTTTTAGCCTCAAAAAAAGAAGAAAAAAATTTAATACCTGGGAACATGGATAAACTCAGGGGGATATTACCCCCCAAATGGAATAAGCCAGTGACAGAACATATGTACTTGTTTATTCGAGTTATGTAAAACAGACTCCAGGGCTAGAAGAGTGGGACCCTACAAGGGCAAAAGAAATTGAGAAGTAGAGCTACCAAGTAATGAGTATCAGATTCCAGCTGAGAAAGATGAACCAGTCCTGGAGATGCTGGCCAACATTATCCTAGAGTCAACATTAATTTGTTGTATACTTAAATATTTAAGAAGGCAGGACTTACATTAAATGTTTTGGCCATAACAATAATAAATTTTATTTTAAGTATTATGTAATAATTTGAAATTATATGAATTTATTTTTTAATGAATAAACATCACTAGTAATAGATGGAATTTTTTCTATTGGAACAAAATATGTTATATTAGAAGTTTGTCATGTTAGTGAGGAAAGTTAGCTCAGTTTTTTTCATAATTGATATTTAAAACTAAATGAATTGAAGCACATGTTCAGCACACCAAGTGGCTGATTGTATTGTATAATAAGGGCATAAAGATGCTCATTGCCTCCCTGTCCAACTCTGCCTACAGGGTCTCACAGGTTAAAGGACTTTTTCTTAATCTAGAATTAAGGATGCAGCTTATAGTTTTGGCCCTGAGATGTATTCATATAGATGGGAAACCTGGAAATGAGAGGATCTTACTGTGTGTCAAATGAAACAATATGAGAAGTGACTGAATGGGGGGCAATTGTCAAGAGATGTTGCTGACATCATAAAGGCAGAGACATCAATCACAGCTTCACCTCTAGACCACAGCTGACATTTTTTTGCTTGCTTATACTTAACTTTTGTTCTTTGTTGGACTTTCCAGGTTTTTGACACAAGGTCTTAAGATTGGTCTTTCACCCACTATGTAGTTGAGCTTCTGATCCTCTTGTCTCCATCTTTAAGTATTGAAATCATAGATTATTGCCACTATACTAGTTAGGTGATGCTTTGAATTAAACTCATGGTTTTGTGAATACTAGGCAAGCATCTTACCAGGTAAGTTACATCCCTAGCCCCCTGTTTTGTTGATTGAAAACATCTCACATAGGTACACTTGTCATATATATAAAATCCTATTATCTTCGCAAGCCCTAGGCTTATATTTCTTCTATACCTTCAATTCCCCTTAGCAACTTTATCCTTTTTACAATATCCCTTGTTGAAATTCTTTATGTGCTTTCTCATTCCTGGATGATGCACTGCTTACAACACTAAGTCACTGTTGTGTTGACATAAAAAAGTTGCTTGAGAGTTCACTTCATGGGAAGAAATTAAGGCACTGGTAAATTTAAGTAAAATGAACACCCTTAAGAGTTACCATTATTTCAACTTCCTCACTTTTGATTTAAGAGGCTGACATTTTTTATTGCTGTGAAGAGAAACTATGTTATGGCAACTTTTATAAAGAAAAACATTTAATTGGGGCTGACTTACAGTTCAGAGTCCATTATTATCATGGCAGGAAGCATGGTGTATAGGCAGACATGGTGCTGGAGAAGGAGCTGAGATTACTACATGTGAATCTACAGGCAATAGGAAGAGACACTGAGCCACTTAGGCCTGGCTTAAGCTTCTAAGACTTCGAAGCCTATCCCCAGTGATACACCATGGCCTATTCCAACAAGGCCATACTTCCTAATAGTGCCAGTCCCTATGAGTCTCTGAGTCTATTTTCATTCAAACCACCATAGGTATCATAAGTTCATACATTTGTTGTCTTGGTCTTCTGTTTGTGGAACTGTTTTGGATTATTAAGAGGTATGGCCTTTTTTAAATATGTCTGGTATTATTGAAGTAAGTATGTCACCGGGGGTAGGTTTTGAGGTTCCAGTGTTCACTATCCTTCTTTCTCCTGGAAGATGGAGATGTAAAGCTCTCAGCTATTTCTCCTATTATTCCTGTATGCTTTCCACTATGATGCTCATGGGCTAATAATCCTCTGATATTGTAAGCCACCCTCAGTTGTCTTGTTCATGGTATCTCTTCACTGCAATAGAACAGTAACCAATACAGGAGGTAATTAAAATTGTTCACTATAAAAAAATAATACTATGTAAAAATGGTAATATACAAAAGACATAAAACTATAGGGCATATGAAAAGTAAAAATAAAATAGTCCATGTCCTCAGTTATTGATACAGATAATCCTCACAGTATTTTTAAACTGTGAAATTGCAGAAAATAATAATTATTCAGTAGGTTGTTTGGTGACATCATTCTTTGACTTTATTTCCCAGGATATCTTATCTGGCATAAGATATCTTATATAGAAAGATATTCTGACAATACTAGCCTGCAGTAGAAAACCATATCTCTACACCAACAGTATGGCAGTAGGACCAAGCTGCTCTACAGTGTTCTGTGTCACAGAGTTATGATATTTTCCTGGCTAAGTATACTAAATGAATTTTCCCCCTTATGTTTTAAACTTCATTATCATTAAGTTTTGGCCTCATCCTAAGTTGAGAAGAATGTGCAATGCATTTAAATGTAAATGAATTAAAATTCCAAATTGAAGATAATCAGAAGAATAAATTTAAAATATAAGAACTTTGTTGTAAAATCAAAGACACAATAAGTTTGAAATAAAATGGGTTGAAAAGATGTTTTATGCACATAGTAACCAAAGCAGGGTACGACTAACTAACTATTCCATTATCAGACAAAGTAAGTGATAGTTTAAAATCTTAGGAAAAGGTTAAACACAATCAGGAAATAAAATAATTGTAAATATCTATATGCTCAACTATGATTGTGTATGAAACAATACTGGATAGATTTAAAAGTCTAACTAAACAATTACAATGACATTTTGAAGCATCAATGCTCACTCTCAATAATGGACAGAACAGTTAGATGGAAGAGAGTTACCAAAGCAGAAGACTTTCACAATACAAGACTCAAGGGACATATAGAACATCCTGGTTAATCACCATAGAATTCAAAGGCACTTGGGATGTTACCAAGCATAGAATATATGTTAAGGCACAAACTGAAGCCTAATATATTTTAAAGTAAGACATTATTATATAAGGTGTGACTGATCACAACAGGATAAAATTAGAAACTGCTGACAAAGAACCTAGAAAATTAACAGATTTATGGAAATAAAGTGAGACATTCTTAAACAAGCTATGGATCACAGAACTTACAAGATAAATTGGAAAATATCTGGAAATATATAAAAATAAAAACATAATATGCAACAACTATGCTGAAGAGAAATTTATAGCTTGGAGGGAAGGGATAAGTATTATAATCCTCAAAATAACAAAGTAAATAATAAACAAACATCTCTTATCTGGGCATGGTGGTGCATGTCTGTTGTTACAGTGTCAGTAAGCCCAAGCAAAAGGATCCAAAGGGCATGGGTATCCTTGAGTACATACTGCATGGGAGATCACTTGTGACTACAAAAGACCCTGTCTTAAAACAAAACAAAAATCTTAAAAAAATAATCAAAGTTTATAACATTAAAGAAATAGAAAAGGGGAAAACTGAAACTAATGCCAAAAAGGGGTAAAATAACAAAACTTAAAGCAGATACCAAGTACATAAAAATAACAGCAAAAAAATCACTGACATAGCAAGTTGGTTCTTCATAGACATTTATAAAGCTAACAAAGCCTTATCTAGCTTTACAAAAACAAATGGGATAAAGTTCAAATCAAGAATAAATGGGAGACATAGTTACACAAAAACAAAATTATCAGATGACTAGTCAACAAATCTGTAAAGCAGCCAATTCCCTGATTCACAAAGCCTACTGAGAGCATCACAAAGGAACAGAAGACCTGAGCAGACTAGTTGTTGACAAGGATGTTAACTTGGTTATTAAAAATCTAGCTAACAAGCCTGGACTAGAATAGTTTCATTGACACAGCTCCTTTGAGGCTTCTCCTGTCTTATGTTTTGTGTTGTTGCCTGCTAAAACAGAAATTTGGAGATTCAATTAAAAAATAGAAATTTTCTAGTAATGGTAATTCCAGAGGCAGGAAGACCTTTGTGAGCTGTAGGTAAATCTAATTTTTGTAATAAGAAGCAAGGTCTGCCAGGGCTACATATAAGACTCTGTCTCAAAAACTAACAAATCAACAACAGAAAATATATGCATATTACATATTTTCCACCACAGTTCTGGAGGCTGAGAGTTGTTCTTGTTTTCTGAGGGCTCCATGGAGAAATGGAAACACATGGGTAAAATATGTCAAGTGATGATGCTTGTCAAACCACTATCCTAAGTAACAACATTAATCAATTAATGAGGGTGAAGGCCATGAAACCTATATATTTTATAAAAGACCTCATCTCAGACAGGATGGAGTGTTGTAGGAGATTTCTGGCCCCGTTTGGCTAACTTCGCCCTCCTTCTACCTGTCTGTCCTCTGATTCTTCACCCACTTCTACAGTGCTGTACTTAGGCCAAAACAGTTACTTTATTTACAGAATACAGAGAACATTTCCACCACACTTCCTCTTTTCTGTCTAATCAAAAAGGAAGGTTTCAATTTCTATATAGCAAAATTACACACAGCAGAACAGCTATCAAGCAAAAATTACCGTCACAATATCCAGTCTATTTGTATTCACAAAGTTAAAGAGAATATTCCATTATCTACCTTATCCTCGTGAGTCTAAAGTTTCACATCTAATATACCTTTTAAACTAAAAAGAACTATACCTATAATTATTAAACCTTCAAGCACATCAAAGACCACAGAAGGATATACTATTACCCAAATAAACAGGAAATGCAAGCAACTTCCAAAGTCTAGAAAATGACAGAGATGACATCTGTCTACCTGGACATTCACCCAAAGTTCCTTTGTAAGGTTGGGGCACCCTCTTCAGCCTATAGGCCCAAAGTCTCTGGCATACCTTTCAGTGATGCAGGAAATCTCAGTCTGTCAGTCGCTTCTCTTTGTGTCCTGAAATATGCTTGGAAAATTTTTCTGTAAAGCAGGAACCTGAAGGACCATCTTAGCTTGTTCTGCCAAAGTTCAGAGGTCACTTTCCTATGGAACCTGCATGTCCAGTTTATACAGCATACTATCAAGCAGTCAATACCAGAAGAGTTTCTTGTCCAGTGGCTAACCGTTGCCACAAAATATATTCCACATGAAGTTTCTTCAATGCCCATCACTTTCCTGAAATACATTGGTGCTGCCAGGAGCAGACCTGTCTCACTGTCCAGAAAAGTCTAAGTTCTTAAAATAATTTAAATGCCATATTCTGTATGTCTTAGGAGTGTTTGAAGACTACCTATCTAATTGAAATATATCTTTATATACCTATATAAATCTAACTAACATGACTATAAGTTTGGTTATCATAGATGACTATTAATCTGCATTTCTCAATTACATATTACAATTTAAAATGAGTTACATCAGCATCATACCTTAATCAAGAGTAGAAAAATACAAACAGCATAACAAAATTGACCTTTTGGTGGCTTTTCAATATGGCAGAGGTGCCTGCTGCATCTCTGTTGCTGCTGGCAACCAGAGCAAACTCAGAAAATGCTACTACCAGAAAAACTGTTTTTGACTCTGTTTCCTTTCTGTTCAGTATAAGTAGAAACCTTAAATCAATCACACTTATGCCAAGTCCTTCATGAAACGTATGGGTTTAAGCTGTGTGCCGAGGACGCGCCATTTTTAAATTCCTGCCTGAACACCACTCTGTCTCTGTATTATAAATCAATTCAGTTACGCAATTCAGAAAGCTGCTTTTGGCTCTGGTTCAGTGATCTAGAACGCTTTTTAAGCTTTTTAAACTTTCTTAGGCTTTATGTGGGTGTTCGGCCCACATTGGGATGCCATCTGTTGTAGAAAATTTCCAGGCCCATTTGGGCCAGAGGTTTGGACCTGGCCGGTGGCAGCTTTTATCCCCCAAAGAAATGAATCAGACGCTTATATTAATTTCATACTGTTTGGCCTATGTCTCAATTGCCCATAAATTAGGAATAGAAGAAAAAGAGTTCAAAATAGTAGTATCAAACTGTAGCCATGATGGAGTCAGATTTTTCTCTAAGCAGCTTGTATAAAATCCTAACTAATTAGCTACACATGGAAAAGAAACCAAATACATCAAAATTGTAAAGAAAAAAAATCACCTCTCTTTTAGAATATATGATTTCACATAGAAACTTCTAAAAAAAACTATACAAGAAAATTGTTAGAATAAATATAGGAAATTAACAAGGTGTAAAGTCTATATGTGAAAATCAAGTTTATATCTATATCCTGACAACGAGAAGTCCTAAAATAATGGAGTAAGCAATTCAAATTATAATGGAAACAAAATAATAAAATGCTTATGAATTGACAAAGATAGTAAATTATATATAAATTATGTCTTAGTTATGGTTTCTATTGCTGCCATGAAACACCATGATCAAAAAGCAAGTTGGATAAAAGGTTTATTTGGCTTACACTTCTATTCCGTTGACCATCATTAAAGTTAAACAGGGCAGGAACCTGGAGGCTGGAGCTGATGCTGAGGCCAGTGCTGCTTACTGACTTGCTCAGCCTGCTTTCTTATAGAACCCAGGACCACTAGCCCAGGGATGGCTCCACCCACAATGGATTGGCTCCTCCCATATCAGCCACCAATTATGGTAATTTCCTGCAACTGGATCTTATGGAGGCATTTTCTCAATTGAGGTTCTTTCCTTTCAGATAACTCTAGCTTGTGTCAAGTCAACATAAAACTTTCCAGCACAAATTGAAAGCCAAATAATTGCTGAAAAAAAAATGAAAGAGGTCATAAACAAGTAGAATGCCATCCTATGTTCATAAATTTGAAGACTGAATAGTTGTCAATATTATTTTCCCAAACAGCCTACAATCTCAGTGCCATCCTTGCTTGAACTCCAGTGTTCAGTAAGTTTACTGGGAAAGGGTGGAGGTATAGGGCCCAGAAGGCACTCTAGTACCCCAGCTCCTACTGGACTAGTCAGATTCCAAACTTTTATGACTAGCTCCTTAAGTGGCTACGTGAGTGTATTTGAGATTTAAAAGGAAATGTAATAAATAGAAAAATGAGGAGTCACAGCAAAGAAACAGGAACTACAAAAAAATATAGAAACTGAAGGGAATTCTATAAATTAATAGTAGCTAACCTAAAAGTCAACTGGATGGCTTGACAATAATTTTAAAAAGTGCACTAATCAGTGATATTTAATGATACTAGACTAGGAGTAGTAATTCTGGAGAACTGGGAGGAAAAATATGACTAAAAAATTAATCTCTTGTACTGTTATCTTGTTAGCTGTCCACATCATTAGCATGCCTGTTCTGTACTTGTGTGGTAACTCTGTTTACTACATGTCTTCATTCCTTACCTAACTGTATTTAGCCTACTTAAATCATTGTCTATTTTCCAGTTAATTATCTCTTTTCAGATGAATGTAATGTTTTGTGTGATCTGTCCATTGTGTTCTTTTTAATTTGTCTCTACTTCATACATAAAAATAAACAAAAGAACTTAGATTTTTATTGGTATGCATTTTTATGATTGTTTTGTTTGTACCTGCATTTCTTCAATAATTATAAATACTGATATTAAACATTAATTATTGTAGATGAGATTTCTAGTCATACATAACATTCATATTTGTTGACTTTTTATGATAATTTTCATGTGGCATTTGAATTTTTTAACTATATCTCATGTTCAGAAAGTGTTTATTTTCCTGTGAGAGCCATATTGTGAACATAATTTCTGCTAAATTCATAGGTAACTTTATTAGCTTTTGATTTCTTCCCACAGGGACATTCCTGTAAATGGATCTCACTATTCATTCCCATAAGGTTGCCCTCTGCCCCATTTAGGACTAATTAGCCTTTTTCCTTAATGTCTCGGGATCATCTTATTCCTAACCCCATGCCATGTAGACATGGCAGTCAATAGGGACTCCTTATCTTTCTTCCACTCTGGTTGAACACCATAGGAAGCCAGAGCCATATTTCCCATTCCAGCCTTAGAAATAGCACTCTGAGTTTCCAAGTTCAACCCATCCTTCCCAGTTCCTAGCTCCTCAAGTTGCCTGTGTGCATTCTTTTCATTAGTGGCTGTGCTGGAGCCGGAGCCCCTTTCTTATCAGTGAGGCTGGGTGTAACTCTCCTCATATGTGATTCTGTGAAGTTCAGCACTGTGACTATATAAGTGCAGGGTTTGCATTGACTTGTAGCACCAGAGCAGGCGTTATTTTTACCACATAGAGTCTGTTAAGCAGGTAGCTAGCAGACACCTGCCTATGTCATTATCATCTACTGCTTCATCTTTGCTGCTTCTGACCCTAACTATATATTTGACTCCTATGTTGTCCAAATAAACACCTATTGTGCTAACCAGATAATTCTGATTTTCCTCACAAACCCTAGAATAAATTATATTATTCTATGTCACTGATTTTTTCCCACAATGCTGTACAAAATTAAATGCATATAAAACAATAGAGAAGCCAAAATGAACATAAGGCTCTAGATTAGTGGTTCTCAACCTTCCTTATGCTGAGACCCTTTAATCCAGTTCCTCATGTTGTGGTGACCCCAACCATAAAATTAATACATCACTATTTCAAAACTGTAATTTTGACACTTATGAATTGTAATTAAATATTTATGTTTTCTGATGCTCTCAGGTAACCCCAATAGAAGGCTCATTTGGGACCCACAGACTGAGAACCACTATTGTAGTTAATAAATCATAGCCAAGAAAAGAGTTAATCAATGTTAAGAATGTCAAAATTTTCCACTATCTGTGACAGTTTTCAGCCATGATAAAGTTTTATTGCTTTGTTCATTTGAAACATTTCTATTTTTACAGTAACTAATGGCTTATAAATGAACCCTAGACTAATCCAAAAACAAATTTTTCTACCAGGATCACCCCTGAGAATGAGAACTTCAATGCTGTCTGGAAAATGCCAGAGCAGGAGGAATTGTGTGCTCTTCCTTCATGTCTGCACAGGAGGGATTTTTACATCATTACTTCTCGCCTCTTCATCCTGTTTTTGGTGCCCCATAGACAGTGGGAGCACAGAATGTTGGGGAAATTATTATTCCGTTTGCTGACCCCTCAACAGAAGCCATGGTAAATTGTGATGCTTTTATCATTCAAATTGGTGCCAGCCTTATTAAAATTGAAGTTGTTTATCAAAATGAAGGCTTCAACTCTCAAAGTTTCCAGGCTTTTCTTCCATCTCAGATGTCCATTTCTGTATACAAGAGTAAGTGTAGAAATATAATTGAAACCTTCCAGAAGTAAAAATATAAGATTTAAAAATAATAAAGCACAGCAAACTTCCAGAAAGGAAGTAACATTCAAAACCTGAATAACATACAACATTCAGGGTAGAAAAATGAAGAGACAAAAGAGCAGAATAATTTGATTCCTAAAGCAATTTCTTCTGGAAGAAGACCGTGGTACTCATTAGAAAGCAAATGCATTATCTTGTGTTCAGCTAACCGTAGATTCAGGGTCTTAATATTTCCTTTTTGCTCACTATAGTCGATGGGAGACATATCTTATAAATTTTAAGCAGAAGATAATATATTTAATTTCTATTTGAAGGTTCTGTTTTTAGTCTCATAGATAAGAAAAGCCACACTGCTATCCTCTCTCAATTGGGTAGCAGGTTTGTGTGTCAGTCCCAATCATATTCAACTTTAATTCCACACCTGTGGTGTTGTATGAAATACAACCCTATCTAAGCCCCAGTACAAACAAAAGCAAAACAAACAGAACTTTATGTTATAATACATATAATATGTTATAATATAAAACAATACAAAGAATCAAAATTTCTAAAAGCTGGTTCTTTGAGAAATCAAACAAGATTGACAGATCTTTGACTCAAGTAAAAGAAAGAAAGGAAGGAAGAAGAAAGAAAGAAAGGTAGATAGACAGACAGACAGATAGGACACAAATTAACAGAGTCAGAAATAAACAGGAAACTTTAAAACAGAAAATATAAAAATGTATTAAAAGAATATCAGCATAGCAAAAGGCAGCACTTTACAAACCCGTACTCCATTATGTTAGATAAACTAAGAAGAAACAGATGGATTTCTAGATTCAGCCAAACCATCAAAATTGAACCAAGAAGAGATCAACAACTTAATGAAACGTACAAAAAGTAAGATGTTGAAACAGTTATAAAAGCTGAAGAAATCCAAGAGCTGAGGGATTCACAAGAGAACTCTAGCAGACATTCAAAGATCTACAGCCAATCCTTCAAACCATTTAAAAAAATTAAACATAAAAATGATTCCTAGACTTGTATGAAGCACGTATCATGTTAACATACACAACCATCATTCTTTCTCTCATATCAAGGTAAATATTGTGATATAGAAAAAGCCTCAGCAAAAGTAAAAATCAGACGACACACAAAGCTCAAACTGTGGATCATGAATCTCTTAGGGTGTTCAGGATCCCAGTGTAGCCCTGAACCTTTCTCGAGGTGAGCTTTTTTTTTTGAGTTTTGTACAAATTTATATATACATATAGATATACTATTAAGCAATATTCCTAAAGTTTAAAAATTGCACAAGAGCACACAATAGTTTCAGATTTCAAAATCTACTTTGTGAAATGTGTTTCCAGTTTTTTGTCCTCAGTCATTTCTATTTATCCTTGACTGTATTACCAATTACTGTACTTCTTCTTCCTCCTCCTCCTCTTCTTCTTCTTTTTCTTCGAGTTCACTTCAAACATTAATTAAGTCGTACACTGCATATAGAACACACCTGAAATTGCTAAGTTGACAGAGTGGCATTGTAGGTATATCTTTTAGGCCTCTATTTGGCATTTGAATATATCCCTTTAATTTATAGTCTCTATGCTCAAAATGACCCCATGACAACATCTATTTTCTAGAGGCATTTGGAATTTAGTTAATACTTATTTCAAGTAGCTTGCTTGTTCTCAGAATTACCTTTCTTGTAAATTTAAGTTATTTTATGTTTATTCTTTCTCAGATATGTTCTGTATCAACTCTTAAATCTCTCCTCCAGAGCTTGGCCATGTAATTATGTTGATTACATTCCCACAGCTTTCTTTCCAAGTGCACCAGGTAATTGCAGAGGTTCAGCTGAATCTATGCTAGGCTCAGATTCATTTACTGTGCTAATAAAAGGTTTAACCCTTTGATGTTGGCTGTTTAGCAGCTCCCTCTGCACATGTTCCTACATTTGGTAGCTTAGAGAAAATTCCTATCATAGGTACAGACCAAAGTGTAATCAAAACAAAAATACTGTTGGTATTTCTTAAAGATTAAGATATTTAGATATGTTGCTTCTATTAAGACTGCAGCCAGAGATATTGTCCTCAAAGCATATATAAACAGGTGATATAGCACTTAACACACACACACACACACACACACACACACACACACACACACACACACCCCACATCACATCACAGTCAAGCACAAAACCCTTACCCCACAGCTCCTGTTATTCTTGATGGTTATCTCATGATAACCATCATCTATCATATCTAGATGTAGTATCCACACACTACATCTTTACCAGCAGTACCCTGACTCCTCTTGAGGGGTTCTGGAACATGATCCCAAGCCTTAGTCTTTCTCCAGGATAACCTCAACCCTGGGGGTTCCACTGTGGTTGAGACCTTACTTTCATGAATGGACTCTTCTGGTTTCTCATGGTGCCAAGGCTCAATTGTTCTCCATGTTCCTTCCATTGTGGACTCTCCACTGCAAATGTGGTTACACCTTTACCTCTTCTGCTTGGGAAAATGAAAGAGCTGGAAACAGTTCTGGAGTTTATAAAGAGAAAGAATAAGCACCTATGTAGGAATGTAGTGTTCCATTTCACTGATAAAACATGGAGTAGGACCCTTTAAGGTCAAAAATACTCATTCCTAAAAACACATAACACATGGTTATTTAAAATATATGCACAGCAATATTTGAAATAAAAATTTAAAATAAATAGAATGATGCTTCAGGAAGAAAAAAATTTACTAAGTAAAGATGTATGATAGGGCATGTGAAGCCAGCCAAATTTTATTACTTTCCTCTCCACAAAGTATATTATTTCTGCATTCATTTTCTCAACATAATTAGCAAACAGTTAATGAAATTATTGATGTTTGAAATATATCAGTGTAAGGATTCCTGGCACTCCACTTGGTGAAGTCAACATGACTCCTGCAGGACACACCTCATACAGAGTCACCCTCCTGGGTGTGGCTGCATAAACCTGTGCACACCAGTTCTCTTAAAAAGAGACACCATGTTGTGGTCTGTCTTTCCTCCTCTCCTGTTTCTCTGCTCCTGTACTTGCCTGGGAACTCTCTTAAATAAACTCCCATGTGGCCTTGGTAGTGTGAGTGTGAGTGTGAGTGTGTGTGTGTGTCTTTTCATGCGCAAAACCAACAGTCAGAAGAGTGACCAATGATAGGAACTATACAATTAACTGCCAATCTCACTAAAAATAGCAGATGAGAAAGAATCCGATTTTCCTCACTACTGAATCCTCGTTGTTTTGTGAAGCTTCATATACACACATAGGTTCTCATTCAATATTTGGTGGTGTTTTGAGATAAAAGGTATGGAAGTTAAGAGAAAAAAATGTACACTAATCTTTGTGACTAACCAGAAATAGCCTATTTAAACAATCTAAAAGGAATATAAAAGGACACCCTGAGCACCTATCTTCTCAGTAATGGCTTTTATATTGTTTATCATTGAAAAAATTGTACCATTCTTAAAAGGGCTGCATGAGAGAATTTTATCAGGATGTATTATAGAATATTAAGCCAAATTATTTGGAAAAATATATTTATTCAGCAGCATGGCATATGGTTGAGTCTGTAAAGAGTGGGTTCAGATGTGGGTACCCATGAAAAACTCAGTAGGGCAATCACCTACAGCTATGTTAGAACTCATAGGCCATGATTACAAACATGGACATTTTCAGAAGGGCAATAGGGTAACTTGACAGGTTGAATGTAAGAGAACAGCATTTCTAACTGATAAATGTCACTCAGTACAGTGGTAAAAGGGTTGCAACAACTGAGGCAGAAGGAAAGGCAGTAAGACAGACTGTTGTCATCAATTGAATCAGAAATAATGATGGACTCATGCAGAAGAAGCAGAGCTGGGGGATTCCAAAGGCATTTAAAACACAGGATAGATAAAGCTATAGGATAGGAGAAATAAGTGAGTGGTTATTGGGATCATACATATAAGTAACATACGTGTGTGTGTGTGTGTGTGTGTGTGTGTGTGTACTGGAGGGGCCCTGTAAACACAATTTGGTTTAAATCTTAGAGTATATGTCCTTGAAGTAAAGAGTTTGAAGTTGTAATTAGACCCTAATGCCTAGCAGATTTCCCCATAGTCATACTAATCTCAAATATCTAGGAAATAAAACCTGAAAAAAGTTTTCTTAGGTCATTCTAATTTAGTTGCCTGTGTGACACATTTACATGTGCTACTTTCTTTGGTTTCTGTCCTGCCAGTACTACAAATACCGGAACAGCTTAGCCTTATTTAGTAAGGCTTCAGGCAAGCTTTAACTGAGAGATGATGAAATTCTTTAATACTCGTGGAGGCACTTACATATCCCAATGGGCTTACTCACCTTCAACATAGGCCATAGGCTTGTTCAATCAATGCTTTCTAGTAACTGTATGCATTTGTTCAAGGAAAATATAAATCTAAGAATCTGTAACTCCATCAAACCTAAAGAAATGTATCAGGCAAGACTGGGTTTAAGTGAATCACAGTGAATAAAAAAAATGCAAAAATTGAAAATCTCATATGCTTTATTTCAATCATTTTATGGCCACCCCTGGAACACAGCTTCTGTGTGATGATGACCTTGAGGAAACACTTCCCAGAAGACTTTACTTCAACTATGCTGGTCTCTTCTTTATCATAGCTGATTATTTAGCTTCAGCTGACCAGCATCATCATCTCAGCAAAGCAAAACTATGTTAGAGCACCTGGTCTCTCGTTAATGGCAGCCATATCTTCAGCTCCAGCTGACCAGACATCATAGATTCTTCATAAAAAGGGCCCAGTAGTGTCTTTGATTCCCTCTAAAATGTCACAAGCCAGGCCTTTCTTGTTTGCATTGATTTCAACACTCTTATCTCCCAAGCTCCTATAGAACAGCCAGTCCACTGAGCTTTCAACATTCAATGACTTTTCTAACCTAAACTTCCAAAGTCCTTCCACAATCTACCCTGAAACAACAAGGTCAGGTCTATCATAGCAATACCTGTGCCAATTCGTAGAAGGGTATTTCCCACTTTCTTTTCTATCAAGTTCAGAGTGGCTGGGTTTATGTTGAGGTCTTTGATCCACTTGGATCTGAGTTTTGTATAGGGTGACAGGCTTGGATCTATTTGCGTTTTTCTACACACCACCAACCAGCTATGCCAACACCATTTGTTAAAGATACTTTTTTCCATTGAATATTTTGGGCCTCTTTGTCTAAGATCAGGTGTTCATAGGTTTTTGAGTTTATGTTGGGATCTTCAGATCAATTCCATTGATCCACAAGTCTATTTTTATGCCAGTACCAGGATGTTTTTATTATTGTCCTCATCATAGAATCAAATAATAGTGCTATTACCCACAATCCTCAATTTCTCGTTCTGTTTTATAAAATGAAGGCTACTTAGATTTGTGAACTATAAAACAAAAGCCAAATATACATGTACATAAATGTTATAATTCAACCCTTTACATCATTAAAAAATGTGTGATCCAACTAATCATCTCAATTAATTGTAAAGAACAAATAGTTTGTGAACCAAGATTGCTACCAAAGTCCTGACTTCTCTGCATCTACCTTCTCTTATCTTTGTATGACATACTGTAAGAGATGGTTAAAAGTAACAATTAAGATGTCCAGCATTTTTTTTATTCTAGCAGCTACATAATAAACTTGGAACTCTTAAAACTTTATCTCTACTCAGGTGCCATCCAAGCCATGCTCTCTAAGGATAAGGAAACAAGATGACCTAGAAAGCAGTTTATCAGTGATACAAGTTAATTACTGAGTGCAGCACTATGGCTGAGACCTCAGACAGCCTGGATGAGTAATAGACAAGTGAAGTGCAGGTTCCTATGGTTTTAATATTCCTTGGGGAGCAATGGAAATTGATGACACATAACTTGTTAAGCCTGCATGATAATGGGAATAATGAGTGAGAAGCCTGAGAGTTCATTGTAGAGATGAAATGGTAAAAAAATTTAAGGCTTTCATCAGAGGAGGAAAGGGGTAGGATTAGGGAGAGGATAGCACTATGAGCCATGGGAATTCCCATGGCATTCATTCCAGGTCTGGAACTGTTGTGCAGAAGGTTTGGTGACTTGGTTGTGTCAATTTTCTCTCAGTGCACACCCAAATGACTTTGATATCCGGTTCATCAGTGCAGCTGTTGACATGTTTCAATCAAGGCAGCATGTTCCTGGGATTTCCCACTGCACCATGCCTACTAGCAGCTTGAAAAACCAAGTGAATATAACAAATGTGTCACAAAGGCTGAAAGCATGAGCCCAACTTGGATGAGTCACTGAATCCTATTATTTATACAGTCTTTGTTTTCAATGAGACAAAACTGTCCAAATCTTACACAGAAACCTAAAGCTATACATTTTCCCAACTATTCTTCTCAACCATAAGGATGATGCATCACTGATGCTGTTTCATGCCTGAAATTTGGTCCTGCTCTATCATTCAGAGAGGAGTATGTTGTCATTAAAGGAAAATAACTGATGTCTGACAAGAAATGAATGTTGGTCTTATTTACTTTAGTTTTTTGGACTGAAGAATGGAGTCAAATTTTTTAAAAACCTGTGGGGTAATAAAAATAGATTGGCATAAATATTTAAGATCAGTAAAGGAAATTATGAGACTCCATCACTACCATGAAATGTACAGAACACAGCTATCTTTTTAAAGATTTTAATATGTACTTAAAAATGAACAAGTCATATCACAGTTATTTAACTGTGATTTTGTTAGCTGTGAGGATTATGCATTTTTTCCGGTAAAACAGTTTCATGCTTATAAAAGTCACTATACGTCAAGTTATAACAAGAGAACATATAGTAGGAATAATCCAAATAGCAAAGAGGGGAAGGTAGAGAGGTTATAAAGCAGTCACACCATTGACACAAAAAGAACAATAAATACACATTTCTGAACGTTGAAGGCAATTCACAATCATTTCCAGGAATTCTGTGAGAAGTTAAGGCCATTTGTTCTAAAGAAATTTAGACGTAACTTCACAAAACTGTAATTTGTATAAAAACTGTACACTGAAACCTATTTAGAATTGACTGTGAGCAGGCAGGCCAGGGGACAGGGACAGCGAAGGCTTATTTCACAAACAGGCATGTCAGGGGACAGGAACCAGTTTATTTCACAAATGTGTTATGTGATAAATCACAGGGTTGTATACACTGAACTGAGAATTCACAAGAGATTCCAGCCTGTGCAACCTGTGTGGTAAAGTGGAATGGTGAGAACAACAACAACAAAAAAATCTCAAGCAAGAGAGCCAGTATCCCTTTGAATTAAAATATCTAGACAGGATACAACTGGATACAAAATTCCAAATACCTGCTACATGGTTAAAGTCTTGGTTTTACTTGTTAAATAGCATTATAACGATGATAGTTTTTATACAAAATGTATTCTGTGCATTTAAAGTTTACCAAGTTTGCCTTTCCATTGCTTCTACTCAGCATTACAAAACATATGTTCACTCTGGTCTAAATTTAAACCCAAAGTCCGTGAAAAATGCATATTCCTACAGAGTCACATATGCTTATGTTTAAACTCCCACTATTGGCCAAAACTGAGGATATATAATAATCATTATATAGATTTTTGTTCTTCTTATTTGTCCCTGATTCATACCATGAGTGTCCAGACAAGCATTCAAAGAGATATTGCTCTTGTAATTATAGCTATTGCAATTTAGAAGACAAAAGATTCAATATTCAAAACTTATTCTTAAGAACAGTTATAAAAGTATTGAAATTTAGAAAGTAGTAACATGTAAACATTGATACAGAGACTGCTGTCCATACATGTATATATATATATATATATATATAGCAGTCAAGGACAATATTTGTGTTAAAAATGTAGCTTGTGCTTTTTCCCAATAATACATTGGAAATTTGCTATTCTGTCAAGAACAAAACAAAAATATTTGAAAATTAGAGAAAACATCTCTACTTTGCTTCAAGCATTTAAACAATTTTCCTGTTGCTCATGCAACCACTGTATTTACAATTTTGGTTTAGGAAGAGAATTAATTTTGGATCCAAGAAAGCACATTATCGATACTGCTGAAACCAAACTGAGAAAGTGTCTCATTCCCTGGTTCATAGCAGAGCACCAGGTGCAAAGCATAGGCTCAGCAGTTCTGACTGATGTGTGATGAACATCAGCATCTGGACGTAGTCATATTTGCGTCTGCAGCACGTGTGTAGGTGGGGTGTATGGGGGAGGTGCCGGTGATGGCTTGATTCCTCTGGCTCTCATGTAGGAGAGGAATTGCTCAGGAATCTCAGCTAAGACATCTTTGGCCAGTCTAGCCATGCTCAATATGTGGTTTCCACTTCGGTCCATATAATCCCTAAATGGCACAAACTAGAACAGAGACAAAAATTACAATCTTCAGCTACCCACTTAACAGACACAAGATGAGAATATACAAAGAGATTTTTACCTTTTACTTTCATGGATGGTTTTTGAGACAGGATCTCACTATGTAGATTAATATGGCCTCAAAGTCATGATAGTCCAATCAAATAGTGTTTGGATTCTAGACGTGTATTACTATACCTGGATTGCATTCAAATAAATGATACTTAATGTTCTAGCTTGCTTCTCCTGTCAACTTGACTCAACCTAGCACCATCTGAGGGTGTCTCAAATGAGGGATCGCTCAAATAAGACTGGCCCTTGGACCTGGCTATAAAGGAATGTCTTGATGGTTGATGTAGGAGGACACATCCCACTATGGGCAGTACTATTCCTAGGCTATATGAAAAAGCTAGCAAAATGAGTCAGACACTGAGCCAGCAAGAAGTGTTCCATCACATGTTCTGCTTTGGATGGCTGCTTGGATTCTTGGCCTGACTTATATCTGTGATAGAATGATTTGAAAGTATAAGCCAAATAACCCCCTTTTTGTTTGGGTATTTTGTCATAATAACAAGGAGAATCACAAATGCCCAGAGTGACAATACCATGAATACAAACCCTATCTTTAAAATACACTTGTCACTACAGTTGACTATTACAGTGACCAGATCTTCATAATCTATGTTAACAAAAGGGATGGAACTCTTCCTTGATGCTCATATCCTCTTTTGTGGCACTACCTGGCTGATGCCAAACACCAGGGGCATTTAATGTTTATAGGGCTTGTTTTCCTGTCAAATTGAGTTAGAATAGGTTTAATTTAGCTTTGATGTAAAAGTTAACTAATGCAGAACAAGGGACAAATCTTAACATTATTCATCACAGCACACATGATTAGTGAGACCTAAACATATTATTTTAATTGTTACTAGAACATCAAATTCTGGCTATTAAATAGGAAAAAAATACACAGTTCCTATGGCAGAAGACTGAACTAGAGTACGCAGAGGCAGTGTGCTCCTACGTTGATGTTATAGGTGTGTTATTTGTGAAAGCAGACCTCAGCATGAGATGTTAGACTTATTCCTACTGAAATAATGTCATTTTTTGGCATCTAAACAAGGTTGCTTTGCCTTTAGCAATTACACAGCACTCCTTAGCAGATTTACACCATGCACTCTGCCAAGAGATTGTCTGGGTCCATTCTCATTTGGAATGGTTACTAAGTTAAGTAAACACTCTCCTGCTGGATGTATCATTTCAGTTTCACTGCAAGGGATGATTCTTGAGGCAACTTGGAAATGATTGGTATCATTAATGCTGTGGATATTTTGTGAGCACATTAACCTTTGGTCTTGAGAAATAAAGAAGAGGGAAAACATTAGTGTAGGATGTAGAATAATTTTTGCATATCAGATTGAAAACTATATTAATGTTTTTTCTTCAGAGAGACCAAGAACATTTCATTTTTATATTGTAACCATCACAAAATTATTCTGCAAACTTGCTTTTGATGGAAACAATTATTCAAAATGAATTTTTAGAAACCAACTGTTATTGTTACATTTGAACCAATCCAGTTGTTAAGATGAAAAAGAGTTAAAAATACAGCAAATTAAATAGTAAGTGTAATTTTGATGCAGTAAAGGTCATCTCTTTTGCTTGATTTTTCTGAAGGCTCTTCCTTTATAATTCCAACCTAAATCTGTTTACCATAGACAATAGAACAAGTTTCAGATGTGTGAGAAGCAGGTAAACGGATTGCTCACCTGTGCAAGCAGCTAAGCCAGGGTAGTAGAAAACTCACAGTGTGTTCATTTTCAGGTGGAGAAAAAAGGGAGGGTGTGAGCCTTGGAAAAGCCACATTACTTCTCTAGAGGCAAGATGGCATTGTAAACAAAACTTAGAGGTATAAAGAAGCAAGTTAAGTTCTGTTTTTTTCTCATCTCCTCTAAATTAATAGTTCTAAAAAATTACTGTTTTTATTAAACTATTTTAGTAAGCACTGATAGGCTCATGTTTTTTTCATTCTTTGTTTTCAAAATAAAAATACATTTAACTAATATGAGCTTTTTAGGCATGCCCTATTTGTTATATAAGCAAAGATCTGAATTTAGTTGCATGCAGATCTTTGCTTATATAACAAACAGGGCATGTTCATTACATGTTTTATTAGAATTTTATTTTTATTTTATTGAAAGTTAATTATTTTTCTCATATAACATATTCTGATTACTGTTTCCCTGCCCTGCTCAGTTCTTCCCCCTTTCCTTCACATGAATTCTCAGAGGCTGAGGCAGCAGGTACTCAGGCTTGCATGGGTCTGCCCCAGGTGGTATCGTAGAACAGAAAGGAGAAGTGAGCACAGCCTCCCTCCCTAACCCAGAAGCCTTCATCAATTGATAGCCACCTGAAAATAAAAACTTTGTTTTCTCCAAGGGAATCTCTCCATGGAAATAAGCTGCTCTTAAGTGAAGGCTGCAGGCCCAGCAGTAGATGAACAACAGAAAACAAGCTCAAAGGCATCTTTGTCTCATTATGTCGTGTCTGGAAATTTTTTATTTTAATTTTATCTTTTTTACTTTAACCCTATAGGTCCTTGTCATGTATATTATTGTTTCTAGTTTTATATTTTTATGGGATTATGAGTTTGCAAACAAATGGGTCTTTGCATCTATATCTGTCTTTTGTGCATTTCTTGGGCTCTTTTCCTTTGGCTTGTTGGTTTTAGTCTATTCTGATATGTAAGTTTTTGTTTTATCATAATATAATCTAGTATAGTATGTTATATTATGATATAGTATATACTATATTTTATTATTATCCCTCAGAAGCCTGCTTAATTTCTAATGAGTGACAAAAAAGGCATAGATTTGTCTAGTGATTTCTTAGTTAAAATAAATTACAATTTTTGAGAATTTTGCTATATTTTAGAAGTATCAAAACTAAAATCACAATACTCAGAGTCCTTTTCATCTTCTGATAGGAAAGGTCTCTTTATAAATACAGGCATAGAAAGACAACAAAATAAACCCTGTTAAAAAAAAGTAATTGTGAGGTCATGGCGCCTGATCTAGCTTCTGGAAAGTCGCTCTCTAGGACCAGGGTCAATCTGTAGAGTCTGATCCCGGATTCTGCTTAGCAGATAGGACTACAGTTGGTTGTAAGGGGCTCCTCCAACCACACCTAAAAGAGGGGACCTTGCACGGCCGGGCCCCACCTACAGGGCGAACTGCGTCATCAGAGAAGAACTGAGGCTTTGAATTTCAGACCTCTGCCCAGAGCAGAGTCAGAGATCCAGCAGACCCTTTGCTCAGAGGAGACAGGAGGCACACAAGTCATCTTGCCACAATTGACTAGGAGTGTCCTAATCGTGAACCACTAAAGCCATGGGTAGACACCAGTGCAAAAATACATATAATAACATAAAGAACAACAAGGCAACTCCAGAAGAAACTGGTGGGTTTACAAGTACAAGACCTGAACAGAGCAATGAAGAGGAAACAGAAGGAAACAAAACCAAAAACATCCTTATGAAGATTATTGAAGCTTTCAAAGAAGATATAAAAAATTCCCTTAAAGAAATAGAAAAAAATACAAACAAAAAATTGGAAGAGATGAACAAATCCTTGAAAGAAAACCAAGAAAAGGTAAACCAAAAAATGAAAGAAACATTCCAGGAACAAAAACTGAAATAGAAGCAATAAAAAGACACAAAATGAGGTAAAGATGGAATAGAAAACCTGAAGAAAAGAGCTAGAACTACAGATACAAGCATAACCAACAGAATCCAAGAGATAGAAGAAAGGATCTCTGGAGTGGAAGATTCACTAGTGGAATTAGATACATCAAAGAATATACTAAAACCAAAAGAGCCATAACACAAAATGTTCAGGAAATCTGGGACACCATGAAAAGACCTAACTTGAAAATAATAGAAATAGAAGAAGGAGAATACCAGCTCAAAGGCACAGATAATATATTCAATAAAATCATGGAAGAAAACTTTTCATAACTAGACAAGGATGTCCTCTCTCCTCTTATCTATTCAATATAGTTCTCGAAGTTTTAGCTAAAGCAATAAGAGAATGAAAGGAGATTAACAGGATACAAATTGGAAAAGAAGAATGAAACTATCTCTATTGCAAATGATATGATTGTATACATAAGTGAACCACAAAATTCTACCAAGGAACTTCTACAGCTGATAAACACCTTCAGCAATGTAGCAGGATACAAGATTAACTCAAAGAAATCAGTAGCCCTTCTGTACACTAAAGATAAAAGGGCTGAAAAAGAAAATAAGGGAAACATCACCCTTTATAATAGCTGCAAATAGCATTAAATACATTGGAGTAACTATAACCAAAGAAGTAACAGACCTATTTGACAAAAATTTTAAATCACTGAAGAAAGAAATTGAAGAGAATTTCAGAAAATGGAAAGACCTCCCATGTTCCTGGATTGGTAGGATCAACATAGTAAAAATGGCAATTCTACCAAAAGCAATCTACAGATTCAATGCACTGCCCATCAAAATCCCAACACAATATTTTTTGGACCTTGAAAGAACAATACTCAATTTCATTTGGAATAACAGGAAAGCCAGGATTGCCAAAACAATTTTACTCAACAAAAGAATCTCAGGAGGCATCACCATCCCTGACTTCAAGTTATACTATAAAGCTACAGTAATAAAAATAGCCTGGTACTGGCATAAAAACAGACTTGTGGATCAACAGAATCGAATTGAAGATCCGGGCATTAACCCAAAAACCTATGAACACCTGATCTTTGACAAAGAGGCCCAAAATATTCAATGGAAAAAAGTATATTTAACAAATGGTGTTGGCATAGCTGGTTGGTAGTGTGTAGAAAAACGCAAACAGATCCAAGCCTGTCACCCTGCACAAAACTCAAATCCAAGTGGATCAAAGACCTCAACATAAACCCAGCCACTCTAAACTTGATAGAAAAGAAAGTGGGAAATACCCTTCTATGAACTGGCACAGGTGACCACTTCCTAAATATAACACCAGTGGCACAGACACTCAGAACAACAATCAATAAGTGGGATCTCCTGAAGCTGAGAAGCTTCTGTAAAGCCAAGGACACTGTCAATAGGACAAAAGGACAGCCTACAGAATGGTAAAAGATTTTCACCAACCCTACAAGTGACAGAGGACTAATCTCTAAGATATATAAAGAACTCAAGAAACTAGAGCCCAAAGCCTTGAATAACCCAATCAAAAAATGGGGTCCAGAACTAATCAGGGACTTCTCAATAGAAAAATTACAAATGGCTGAAAGGCACTTGAAAAAGTGCTCATCATCTTTAGCCTCTATTCTGTTTTCTAATGCAATTTTGCTGGTTTGTTCAGACATATTTTTCTGAACATTGGAAGATATCCTAGTGTCCACAACACTTAAGAAAGCTTCCATTCTTGAAAGTGGCTAGTCTACAAGTATTTCAACAGAACTTGGTGAATATTGATGGCTGACTCTTAATGAGATTCAAGATGATAAAGGAGATGTGATCATTGGCATGACTGGGATATAAATGGTCAATTTGCTCTCATTTTGCAAGAGTGAATTTAGGAACTTCTCTGTGTATGTAAGTCCTCTCCTTGAATGTTAGGATGAAAGACAAGATGTTATCACTCAGGGGCTACTCATTCTCAGGTACATGTCAATTTCCTGTTTAGTATCTCTAAGACTCCTTCATTCTTTCAGTTGGGGTTTATGTGACAGAAACTTGAGTGTTCCCTTGTATCTCTAGGTGTGTTCAAATTCTCTGAGGATTCATGACATAGGCAGGATAAACTTGCCTCAGAGACTAGGATTTTCAAGAGTAAATGCCCCTATGAATGTTAACTTGTATCTGTATGAATTTATGCCAAAGAGTGTTCTGCCTTCTACAACATCAGAGAAAAAACAAAGGGATAAAATAGTCTGGACTCTACAAACAATAAGAGAGGCCCAGATAGCATACTGACTCATCCAAGACTGGAGTGAGAAGACTCTGCATCATGGCCATTCTGGGTCCCATCTCAGTATACTTCTGAATTCCCTCAAGTCATCAAAAGACAAGATGGCTCTTATTTTCACAAATGTCAATATGCACAGTTTTCTGGTAACAGTATAGTATCGTGGTCCTTTAAAAATAGTCTTGGTGATGTGAGCAACCTGATTTCTCAAGCATAATGTTGTATTGCTTCCTTTAAATATTCATTTGGATAGAACAAGCTATGAGATTCTCCCATTGTTTTTATAAAAAGCATTGCCATAGCAACAGAGCACATTCTGAAGTCCTTTACATGAGAGTTTCCTTTCAGTAATTTGATTTTTTACAAAGTGCGGGCTAGACATTATGTGGAGCTTTTCGATAAAGTAAAATTACTTGGACTCATAATTATGATGATGAGGTTAAGACAAATAATTATGTGTCTAATTATGGAAATGAGCACCGTGATACACTTAAATAGATGACATCACCATGGCCCTTTTTCTCAGCCACTTTTATCCAAGTCATTTACTGTATGTGCTTTTTACATTATGCCTTTGTAGACAAATTCTTTTTTTTCTTTTCCAATAACTGTTTTGAAATTGTTTCTGTGTTAAAAGATAATTTTATTGCTTATTGGAAAAGTAATTTATACTCTTTTTGAATATTATTATTTCTGTATTGTACTGCTGGAGATCACACTCAACAATGTTTAACATGTAAGTGCTCTACCATGAAGCTCTATACTGTGATCCTTTTATTTATCAGAAATTTCTTCCCCAATTATTCTAATCATCATTTTGCTGACTACTACTCAGCTGTACTTCCTGGGACATATTTTATAAAATGTAGGTTGCCTCACTTTACTTCATAAGGCTGTTTATCTCTCAGAACATACTTTAAGTTAGAAAGTTTGTGTGAGTTAAAATTTGAACCCAATACTGTAGAAATTCAAATTATTCAATTATCCTTATAGTAATAATATTAGGAGTAAGTATTCAGAAGAGCATTTGGAAATAATGTGCATACCATATCTTTGAGTGGTACTGAGACTGTTGACTGTTTGCTACTTAGATAGGCACGTATCATAGAATTTTTCCTTCTGTTTTAAAAGATGCACACACCAAATAAAGCATGTATATATTTGGCTGAATTAATCCCCTGCTTTCAGCGATAATTTTTAACTGATTTTTTTCTTCTTATTGCTCCTCAAATAGCAGGCAGCTTCTTAAATTTAGCTAAGTATTTTTCTCAAACATTTTGTACATGCAAAATTTATATGTAATATATAATTTATATACCATGTATCATAATAAAATGTGTACTTAACTTAGTTATATATAGTTGTAACATAAATGTTTTTATTTTTTCAACCATAATCCAGGGAAATTCTGGCAATAGCTGTAATCATTTCTATGTTGTATTAAACAGCTTATTTTTGTATACATCACCTGTTTTAATATGTTTAGTTTATTAAAAGACTAAAAACTGAACTAATTAAAAAGTCCATGTATTTCTAGCTTCCAATTTTACTAAAGATCAAAATGATAATTTCTCATAAGAGAAAAATAGGAAATGACAATTACTGACACTTGCACTTTTCATAGAGTGAACCTGAGTCAAGGGGAAAAGCAATTCCATTCAGATTCTAATTCTTGTTACTTAAGTTACAATACAAGGAAAAGGAGCCAACTAAATTAACAGAAACCAGCATTCCTGACTATAATGTAAGTTGTTTCTTTATATATCAGTTAGACATTGAGTTTTCACAAAGGAAACAGATAATGTTTATTTAAATACTTACCTGTACAATGTCCCTTTCAGCGTATTTCCCTCTGGAGGAAACTCTTACATCATCTCCATCCAGTTCAACCATTGCTTAAAAATGAAATATAGTTATTAATTGAATACAATGTGCTAAAATAAAACTATGTGAACTAAGAACTCACTATGTGTGTAGCAATACACCTGGTGGGGTTACAGGAAGAGAGCTGCCATCTTCATTTCTTTAATCATTTTCTTCAAACAGTAGAGTACACAATCTACAGCTAAAGGAAACTGTGGGGATGGATAACTCTCTGGAAGTCAGGCAGAATCAAACATTTTGCAGCATTCTGAGCCTAGATTTCCACCCTATTTATCATCCTACACAATCTAAATCTGCGTTATATGCACAAATGACTGGATGGGCATGTGATATTAACCCAAACATTTTAATGGTTTTTTTTTCTAATTTAAGAAATATCAACAATTACCAACTTCAACCTCATTTGAACCTCATTTTTACTGACATTATTAGGTCCACACTGCCCAAGTTTTCCTTCATAGACCATTGCAAAACAAAGTGACATTTGTCCTGAATAGAGTATGATTTCTGCGACGTTAGTTGAAGGATGATTTCAACAGATGGCACTCAGAAATACTTTCTGAACAGAGCAGCTGGTGATGTCTGATGCTGCAATTAGAAACATTTCCCAGAGTTTATTAAGTTTGTTGTGAGAATTCTCTAAATAATTAATTGTCTGAGGGAACTGAGTTGTGCTTAAAGGATAATTCTATTACTGAAAATTCACTTTGCTACTCCAGGACAACCAACAGATACAAAAGAGACCTTGAAAAGCAAAGCCTTGCTCAGCTGGAACACAATCCAGACCCTAAATTCCTCTCAGTTCCTGTAATGTATTTGTATTAGAAAATGTTTTCAAATTTGTCTTTCTACATATGTTCATGAGTCATTGTTTTGGCTGAAGCATTACTAGTAAATGTAATTAACAGATTTGCCTGCATACATGATATATGTCATAATTTTATAAAATGTATATTCTGCCAATATTAAGGCTAGTGCCTTATTCCTGAGACTGTAAATGGTATGTATGCTCACATATTTGAAACCAATAACTACTGCTATCATTTGGGTTTGCTTTTACATTTCACTCACATTTTTTTACTGCACCATGAATGCTCCACAGAGTGGTAGGTGCTTGACTGCAGGAGGCATCTGCCTCTCAGAGCAAGAGCAGCTTGTCTCAGAGTAAATACAGTGCCTCAGGGCAGTTTATGCTCTATGCAACCTATCAAGGAAGCCTGGGAGGAGGGTGAGAACCACCAAGGAATGAGGAGTCTGGCCCCACCCACAGGTTAAAGCAGTGATTCTCAACCTTCCTAATGTTTCAACCCCCATTATAGTTTCTCATATTGCAATGACCCTCAACAATAAAACAATTTTTGTTGCTACTTCATAACTGTAAATTTACCTTTGTTATGAATCATGATGGTAACATATAAATAAAGGTTATCTGATATGTGACCCCTGTGAAAGGGACGGTCTACTCCCATGGGGGTCGTGACCCATAGGTTGAGAACTGCTGGGTTAGAATGTTTTCTTAACTGCACTTCTGTTAAGAAATTGATCTCAGTCTGACAGACTCATCCATATTTCCCTTCAGCTAGTTTTGAATATCTAGTAAAGAAATGATGAATTATTATTTCTCAACCCCCTAAAACTTCCCTCGGGAAAATAAAAGAAATACAGAAAATAAGTAGCCTTGGATTAGGAGCGAGGGCAGGATCTAAGTACTAGTGTGATGATCTGCATGGAAGGACACAGGTAGACGTTTATACCAGCAACAACCAGTGACTTTGCCCTCCTGTGTCATACAGAGCAAAAATTGACCAATGTAACTTCCAGGGCTCTGGCCGACTGCAGTGTTCTCATGAGAGGTAAACAGATGAGAGAAAAAAAAGCAACAAATACTGCAGGAGAATGTATAAGCTTGCAATGATGGATTTGGGGAGCTACAGTCTGTCTTCACTAGCCAATGCGGATTATCATGAGTCAGAGAGTAAAGAAGATGTCTTGGTGTTTGCAGCTCTGAAGAGGTGGCTCATATCCACAGCTGAATGGATGTGAATGACAAAGAAAACAGCAGAAGCTGCCGCAGTCAGAACTAAGAAACTTTGTAGAAACAGTAAGGCCAAGTCTCAAGCTACATATATGGCCGATATTAGTAAAAACAACTAACCATGTAGATGTGCAAGTTACTGCTCAATTGCAATTCAGTGGTATTCATTAAAAGGAATTAGCCAGGTTACCAGTAACAAACCATCTCTAAAGGGCTTCTTTACTTGGGTCACTAGTTACATAAAAAGCTGTCACTTAACTGACATTTGAAAAGGCTAAGCCTCAGTCAGCCTGTCCGGTATCATTGATATTGTCAGCTCAGTCCCACTGACATTGTTCTCCCTTCTTTCCCATGATGCATCTCTTTGTATATAAAGCTAATTCTATCAACTAGCCAGAAGCTGGAGTCACATTAAATTAGCACATTGTGCTTATGTTAATATTTCCGCTTGCAACTTAATGATTCATTAGTTTATTACTGTTCTTGAAAGGCTGCCGACACTCTCCCCCTACACAGTGTGCTTCACTGGAGTGTTCTTTGCCTCAGGAACCAAAGCTCAATTTAGTTCTCTGTCAGTCTTACATAGTGTTTCAAGATACAAACTCTAATGAAATGGTAAAGGTGCATGTTCAATTAATGTATAAACTAGAGGGAGGGTGTCTCACCCAATGATGGTCTTTAATTTGAGTGTGAGCTATAGTTCTGTCTGCAATAACATTATACACAAACACAGTCACACAGTTAAGGCTGACAGAAATGTAACAGCACCAGAACACCACTGAATCTTGCAACATACCATCAAATTCTGCAGGTCCAACACCTACTATAATTATTGACATTGGAAGCTTCGAGGCCTTTAGGAAGAATAACATCATTAGATTTCAATTAGGACATTTAGTTCTTAAGAGAAATGAAAACACATATAAATATTACACAGACTGTAACTGGCTATTTTTGCCTTTTATTTACAAGCCCTTGAAATTTTAGAACTTGAAGAAAAAATTATTTCCAGATTTTTTCTGACATTTTCACAGATGCTCATTAAGATAGCTTTTAATAACATGTTCAAAATTAAGTTATTATCACAGTGAATTATTATTAGGAATTATTCTCACAGTGAATTAATACATGCAAACAAATGGCTACTAAGGTAGGTTTAACATTACTCATTTATGCACTAAATATCTGTTAACTGTTGAGACTGAATATTTGATGTTGCAACATGGTTTTTATCATATGAACCACTTAAGTTATATTCTATTTAAAGTTATTAAATAGGGCTTGGGAGATAACTCAGGGAGTAAAGGCTCTATGACCAAGCATGTTGGCCTGATGAACCCAGGAACCCATATGAAAGAAGGGGAGGGCTGACTCCAGGAAGTTGTCCTCTCACTTCTGCATGTACACCATGAATGCTATCCACACACATACACATATACAAAATGAATAAATATAAATACTTAAAAAAATTCAACGGTTAGAATCAGCAACAGATGCAGAGCACACAAAGTGAGAACATTTTTCACTGGGAAGTTAATGAACTGCGAATAACTCGTTCTCAGTGCACTGTTTCTTTTTACTTAATCATGACTTATGATGTCAGTATGTTAAGTGCAAACTGTACAAAGTAGAAAGGAAACAGAAATTCAAGGGTCTAGGTTAAAAACAGAATATATAAAGATACTGTGTTGTCCCAAAAAGAAAAATAATCTATGAATCACTTGAGTATTCCTACATGTACATAACTTTTGTCACACTAGAATTTAACAATATTTTTCTTTTACTAAAATTATGAGGCTTGATGAATAACTTGTCCATTCAACTCATTCTTGATTAAATATTACTCTATGTCAGGCTGGTAAACAGATATAATTTAGCAGCTCACCATCTGGTAAACATAGATTTTTTATAGTTAATTTTCAAAAAATGATAATAAAATCATGAACAAACAAAAACAGACAACTTAATTGAAATATACAGGATGGCTTTAGAGACTGACTGGATGGTTCTTATGAAACTAGAATGTTAAAACATGGGGTCTTAGTCATGAGTGTTCATGAGTACAAACAAGTCTATTGTTTGAAAAAACAAATAAACCTGTGTATATGAAGATAATCTGGGTCCTTATGCCACAAATGTGTGATGATTTCTCGGTAAGCTAAGAGTAAGACCAGTTGCAATGATGTGGTCATTCTGTTTCTCCATGAAGTCACCTAAAATAGATTTTGTTTTCAACCTGTGGTATCACTGAGACCCTGGACCTACTTACATTAACTATGGATTCTTTAGTTTGAGCCATATCCGAGATCACACCGTCAGTCACAATCAGGAGCACAAAATACTGGGAGCCATCTTTTACAGAAGATGCGTACCTGCAAAACAATGGGAAGGGAAGAACAGTATGTACAGGAGAAGTTTCAGATGAGGCTGCAGAGCATTAGGTCTCAAACCCAGGAAAAACAGCTTGGGTGCCTATTTAACATATAAGCAGACCTGGTCATCAGATTCTCCCAGCATTCCTCAGTTCCTACCTGTTAGAGGGTATGGCTGGGGTACTCCTGGTTCTTGAAACACTGAACCCTCCAGCCCGGTGGCTGGGCTGTCTTATTCCCAGAGGTTCTTCCCAATATAATTCAGATATTTTGGTTACCTTTCCCTTTTATACCTTTGACCCCCTGGCTTCTGCACCTAGCTCCACCCTCCTTTGCCCTTCCTCTCTCCCACATGGCCCAGCTCAGTCTGGTCATATCCACTCTGCATTCTCTCTGACTATGCTCTCCCACATATCTATAATAAACCTCCTCCTCTCCCATACCTAGGAATAGTCATGACCTTTCCTTCCCTTTTTATTTCTTTTTTTTCATTCACAAAGTAGCCACAAGGCATGACTGACTAGCCTTCTAATAGTGAGAAGATATTTATACCTATGCCAGAAGCCTCTTATATACAAACTTAAATACATATTTCTTTTCCTGAAATAACCATATAGATTAACCTGCCAGGACACAGACATATTTAGCTTTAGTGTTTTCACAAACTAAATTTTCCAGAATGGAGATTCATAAAAAGGAAGGACTGAATGAATATAGATTTTAAAAATATCTGTTCTGACAGCAATTTATAATGGGTAAGCTCTTCAAAAATTATTTAAGTCATCATAGCTTGATTTTCTTATCTTGAGAATTGAGACAGTCATATTTATGTCTTTGTGTTATTAATATAAATAAGTTATATGTATGATATGCACTATAAAGCAGGGTTCTGTAAATTAAGTAGTGAATAAAGGATTCTTATTTTTAAACTATACAAAGGCATGTTGCATATTACTGTGAATACACTAAACACCGTTGACATGTATACACTGAAACAATCCTTTTATAAATTATAGAGGTTTAACCTCAATAAAAAATAAAGTAAAAAAAAAAGTAGATGGTATATCTATAGTTCTAGGTGAGAGTGTGTGTGAGTGTGCATGAGCTTGTGTGTACATGTGAATATGTGGGGATGTGTGTATGTGTATATAAGTCTATGTGTATGTGTGTGCATGTATGTGTGAGAGAGAGACAAAAAGGGAGAGGGAGAGAAAAGAAGAGAGAGAGAATATGCTGGTATACATATACTGGGTCTCTTCCCTAGCCTAGAGCTGGCCACGTAAGTTAGCTAATGTCCAGTGATGAGTGGGTCTGACACACCTCTTAGGAGACAGGACAGGAAACAAGATGGCTGTGGCATCTCTAAACTTATCAACCAGACCATGGAGGGGGGGATGATTTAAAAATATTGTATTAACTATCTAAAGAAGTTGATCCCAATATGAAAGATGCTAACTGATCCTGTTTGAACAGGTTGGGTGTAAATGATATAGCAAACTGAAGTAGATTTAGAAATCACACAAATAAAGATATTTGTAAGTATCTGAGGTCCAATGGAAACAAGTATATATTCATGCTATTGATAGGATGGCTGTTGACATGACTCATCCCTTACATGTGTAGAAAAGACACTTAGATTTGTCTCACAATAACACCACCAAACAACTGACCCTGAACCCCAAGAAATCCATGAGGGTGACAGCAATACAATCACTAGAAAACAACCTTGAGCAGAGAAACCCATTTTCCTTCCCACTTAAAAAAAAAAAAGCAATCTTATCATTTCCAGCTGTTCAGTTTTTAATATCGAAACAGTCATTTTTTAAAGAGAAAAAGCATCTATTACTGACTATAACTCAATGTACAGTTTTATATTTTGTGTGGTTAATATAAGAGTGGAAATTGTAACAGGAAAGCTTCCACAAGTGTACCAGTATCACCTTCACACTGTTTTAGACAAACCACAGTTACAAAAAGTAGATGTCTAGCATATTACAGAAGCTGAGTTTTATGAATGTAGACTCCCACCTTGAATGGGTTAGCAGGCTTATCTCACTTCTCCGAGGAGAGGCTGTGTTCACAGTATGTAGAAAAGGAGGTAGAGACTGAAGGAGGTCACAATAAACTAACTTTTCTCTGTAGTTTCTTATACATCTTAAAAATTCTTAGAAAACTAGCAGTTTATAAGTTTAGAAATTTTTAATAATCCTTTATAATTAATGCTAAAAAGTATGTTTGTAGGGCTTCATGTACTTAAAATTGTTGTAAATTACATTCCGTATAAGAGCTGACCAACCTATTCTAATAATTAATTACTACTTGCCCTGAAAATTAATGTTTTTAAACTATTTCATTTCTATATTATTTACTCTTTAATTGCACCCTTTATTTGAAGAGTAAATCTAAATTTCAGATGAAATAAATCTCATACTATTTTTTAAAATTTTGGCTTCTTCATAAAAGTATTAATGATACTTATGATCAAAATAATTAATATGTTACAGGTGGTATGAAGTAAGAAATATCTGGTGGGCCACTGTGCAGGCTCTTTTCAGGAAGTGACAATGAGATACAGATTTCTCGATCAAATTATATTACAGAACTCTTTCTTAATGGAACCTTCAGTGAACTGCATAATTAAAACTCTTATTAAAAGTCATATCATTACTTATTCTGGAATACAGCCAACCTATAATTTATATGTTAATATTACTATGATAAGTGTGAGAGAAAAGTTAACTTTCTCAGGGTTGCAGAATTTATAAATTTGTGTGGAATTTCTGTGATGGTTCTTAGCATTTTTTTAAAATAAAAGTTCAGAAATGCTTTGCTCAGATTTATGAAGCATTCTTTTAGCTTTTCATTAGCTCACAGGAACATAGAAGGCATGAAGGAAAAATAAGAAACCAATCCGAGCACGTATCATTTAAATAATTAGATTATTATTTATATGGTGGGTTGTGCATCTTAATATTGAGTAAAGGGACACACACACTTAAACAATTCATCACAAAGAAAATACTGTCTAGAAAATTGCCACCTCAAACTGATTCTAACTGTGTAATGAGGTAATGAGGATAAAACAAACAATCAAAAAATATAAATATGCAGTTGATCTGATTTAGGTACAAATAGGTTTCAATGGTAACAACTGATGCTAGCGTATCAAAATTCAGCTTGTCGATATTTCTGTTCTGCTTTGTTTTTTGAGATGTGGTTTTATGTATTTCAGATGGCTTCAAACTTGCAATGCAGCTAAGGATGGCCTTAACCTTTGAACCTGTTTTTTCACTTCCTGGGTGCTGAGATTACAAGGATGTATGCCATACTCTGCTTATTGGGTGCTGTGGATGTACATAGGTCTTTGTTTAGCTAAGATAAGCACTCTAGCAACTGAGTCCATCCCAGCCCCAAGTCAGCACTTGGTTATTCGTCAAGAGTTTACTTCCTCTATGAGAGGTTAGTATTGTCTGCTGTTGAAATGCATTCATGAGAGATGACAAATTCAAAAAACTATATAAACAGTATCTGCACATGTTAACTATGCTGAGTCTGTGGATAAAGAAACAAATAGAATATTGACTTTCAGAAGCTGAAGATCTAGGTTGATGACTTTAGATGAGCCAGAAATTACCTATATTACTAGAATATTAGCAATAAAATTAAATAAAATTTTAAGATAAAGAAAATGTGCAAAAAGCATTTATTTCAGAGATTTATATTAAAAGGTCATCAGATAGAATGTCTTAATGTCCTGGGAAGAAAAGATAAGTGATACAAATCTAGCTTTGGCTGTTTTCTCCCATTTTAAGTATAATAATAGACAATTATTAGATCATAGCTTTTTCCCCCAAAGGATCTGAAAGCTTTATTCAACAGTGACATATATTAGAGATTTAAAAAGTGTTGAAAGGCACATAAAAATCACAATAGAATATCAATAGGGACTATAGATTTATTATTTCATTATGTTTACTTCCATTCATCTACTTCATTTTGTTTTGTATGCATGTGGCATATGTGTGAGTGAATGTGTGCTCTCCTGTGGCAGTGAATTGGAGGCCAGGGATTGATGTCAGGTGTCATCTTCAATCCTTTTCCACATTTAATTTTTGAGACAGAGTTTCTCACTTAGCCTAGAGTTCACTGGTTTAGTTAGGATGCTGGCCAATGAACTCCAGGTATCTACTTGTCTCTCCATCCCAGCCCAGAATTGGGGCTGTAGACATGAGTCACTAACTCTGGGTTCTAGAGATGAGAACTCATGTCTACATATATGTATAGTAACCACTTTACATCTCCCCAGTCCAATACTATGGTCTAAAAACCATATAGAAAATTTCTATATAAATTTAACTTTTATGATACCAAGACAACAAACACAGAATGGATTCATAAGTACCGATTAATATATTTAAGATAATGGGCATGAATCCATATAAATTAGGTTTTTTTCTTTTCTTTTCTTTTCTTTTCTTTTCTTTTCCCATGGTCATGGGCTTTATTTTCGGACTGCTGGGGAAGAGGAGAGCAAGAACTGGTTGCTGGGTTGATGGCAGGAAAGGACATCTCACTTTAAAACTTAGTGCGCGTTGCCTGAAGGTTAGCATGTGTGAGAGCAGAATGTAGAAGTGAGAGCAGAGAAGGTCACCAATGGACACTTCCCTTAGGGATGGCAGGCAGGATATGGGAGCTAGGGTGAGAAAGGAAGTTACATTTTATATATAGAAGACTCATCCAAAGTTATTGCTTGAGGCTGGCTTCCCCAACACCCACCTGCCTCATCCAGGTCATGCCCCAGACGCCTACCCTGTTAGCCTTCTCAGCTACCAGCAGAAAGGGGGATGGCGGTGTAGAGAATGGTGACACCCTTCTGTCTCTAGCTCCTCCAACCAGAATTGCTCCTCTGCCTGCCCTGGCCTTCTAGCCAGGGTCAGGAGGTCAAAAAGTCCAGGAGCAGGCAGGGGAACAATTGTACCTCTCACCCTCTTCATTCTCCGCCCTTTGCAGCCCCTCACATGAGGTTGCAGCTCTTGGCTCGATCCTTATGTATCTCGCCCTCATTTCCCCGATCTGGCCTTCCAGACAGCTGAGTGGATCTCTGTAGTCCCCGGCGAGAGTCAGTACGGCGCAGCCGCCTATGGCCACGGCCAAGAGAAGCCACTGTGGCCACGTGGAAGACATCCCTGACACTGCGCTCTGAAGAACGGGAAGAACACTCAATGTAGGACACAGCCCCCACCTGCTTGGCCAGCACAGTGCCCTGCTCATTGGTAACAGGGATGAGTCTCTGCTTGGATAACTCCCTTAGTGTGGCCAGGTCAGTCCTCATGTCCAGTTTACAGCCGACCAGCACCACCTTGGCATTGGGGCAAAACTCCTGAGTCTCTCCTTGCCACTTCTTGAGGACACTGTCCAGGGTTTCTGGCCGGCTAATGTCAAAGCAAATGAGCACAGCATCAGAGTCGGGGTAGGCCAGAGGCCGGACATTGTCATAGTAAGAAGAACCTGAAGTATCCCACATGTTGAGCTCAATGCCTTGTTGATCTCGAAGCTTGCAGTGTAGTTCTCAAACACGGTGGGGACATAACTCCTGGGGTAGGCGTCCTTGGCGAACACCTGCAGCAGCGCTGTCTTGCCGCACTCCGCGTCCCCGACCACTACGATCTTGCAGCGGCCGCTCTGCCCCTCCATAGTCCCGGCTACACGCCGCACCCCCCCACTGCCCCCGTCCCGGGCCCCGCCGCTGCCTCTGCCGTCTCCTCCCCCGCCGCGGCAGCTGCAGCCTCTCGGGCGGCCAACACCGGCATCTCGCGGGCCTGCGCCGAGCCCCCGCCCGGGGCTGCGGGGGGGGGGGGGGGCCCTCTGTCCCGCCAGGTTTTTCTTTTGTGTTTCTTTTATTAAAAAGTGACGTGTATGGTGGTGTTAGAAAATCAATCAAATTGTTTTGCATTAATATGTTTTTGATCCTGTTTTTCTTGGCAGCCATCAATAAACTAGAATGGTATAAAATAGAACATTTCTCTTACAGGAAACTTATGCAGTCAATATGATTTTTCAATTTATGAATAATGACCAAATAGTTGATTGTGAAACAATTGTCTTTGGAACAGAAGGAATATAGCTCACCATAAAAAAAAGAAAGAAAAGGAAGCAAAATTAAATGTCTCTTTTTAAAAATTAGCGTTTGTTGTTAGAAGCAAATAATGTTGAGATTCAGAATTCATATGTTAGAATTCATCAATTATAGAAAAAAGTATTTGAGAAATCTAAAACCAAGAGTCTCCATAGAGAAGTGGCCTCTTACATCTTTGTCATCCTTTGTCACCCTGACTGATGGGCACTTTCCCAGTCACCCATATCCCGGGTAATGCAAAGTAGAACACATGAAACTTCTGGTCACATCAAACCAACCAGGAGGATAGTAAAATGTTCTAAGAATTGAGGTCTTATATTGCTCTTATTATATTATATTGAATACAGATAATTTCTAACTGTATATTTAAAAAGTTATTGTAAACTGAACCTTCTTAGCCATTTTCAAACTATAACAGAGTTTTATTGGATTTTCTATTAACATTAAGCCAGATGTTTTTCCCCAGGGATTTGAAAAGTGATATCTAATCCATTTATGTATGAATGAAACATCAATATGTATTAATAGATCTATGCTTTCACATTTTCTGCATAATGTGCAGCCTGAATCATAAGCAAATTCTTTCAGTACTCTGTACGATATACCAGCAGACTTCTGGGAATTTATAAAATTAGCTTTTATAATAACCTCAGAGAGGTTGAAAGAATATGCCCTATATATCACAGAAAGAAAGCACTTGTCTTAATGGGATTGCCTCATTATTTTTATGCCACCACAGGACGTGACATTGATATGAATGACTCAGATATTTTAAGATCTCCATTACTCTTGTTTGTTCTTATGGATTCTTTTCAAGGAAAAGGTTTTCCTCAGTTGGAAATGACAGGTCCTAACATAACCTGATGCATGTTTCTTCACTTGAAACTGATGCAGAGTGCTCTGTACAGTACTGTTGATTAGTTGGTGGGGACCACCCTACATCTACTTCCTAGCTCTCTTGGAGGCAATGAGAAGAAAATACCTTAATTGTGAAATTATTGAACAGTGATGGGTAGTTTTAAGCATGACCCAATACATCAACCTCCACTAGCACAAGCCTCTTTTCTTGCTCTCTACTCACCTTGCTACGTGGTTTATTACAGGAGCAAAGTTGGTTGGCCCATACAGCTGCACAGACTTCAGACTTCTGTAGTAAGCTTCCATGACCCCTTCGATGCCATCACAATAGGGATTCTGAGGGTTGCCATTCTTGTAGAAAATTATGGGCAAAAAAGTAAAAATAAAAAATAAAGTCTCCATGAAAACCAGTTAAAGAGAGAAATTAATACACACTGGCATATTTGAACCTAAAGTTTTATAGTAGCAATCTCTACCAACACCAATGAATTAACTGGTCTAACAGATATTACACAGTTCATAATATAATGATCATATATATATATACATATATATAATTTGAAAAAGAGAGTGTAAAAATTTAAAGTAATCTGAGAAGTAAACATTTTAAAATCAGAGATATCTCAATTCCAAATAGATTTATTTATATAGAGAGATTTCATTTAAAATCTAGAAAGAAGAAACTTAACAGTAATACTGTTTATCTCTAGGCAGTTAGGTATTTAGCATTTTTCACTCCATATCCTTAACATATTCTACATTTTTCCAGTTTAATATAGGTAATAAGCATTATTACCATCTGAAAAATGCAAATGCTTTCAATTCAGTTATACTTGAAAACTGAAAAAAAGCAAAATAATTTTCTATGTACACATTTCTCAAGTCACAGATGTCTGGTTCTGCTTAGGGAAAAGGTCACAAGAAATATAATTTGGAGTGAGAAACATTGAAACAAGAAAAAGAGGAGGAAATAAGCAAAGAGGAGATCTCTGTAGTTCAAGTGAATGGAGCTTGTTAGTAACAAGTCCATGTTCTCAAAACAATGCCCACATGGACACCACACCCTTCCTTTCTCATGCCACTCATGCCCCTGGCAGTGTCAAAGTTAATCCTCCTGGTCCAGATTTTACAAGTTATTCATGTGAGACAATGTTAGTTGTTGATTTCTTGTCAATCTGATTGACCCTAATGCTTTACCACTTTATATCTTGGCATTAAACAGTACTCTACATTGTCTTCTATAAGTGAGTGAAATTCAGAACAGTGAAGGTGGGCTGTCCTGTAGCAGGCTAGCTCACGAGGTTGTGACAGGTAAAGATGCTGGTGTGAGTTGCAGTCATCCGAAAGACTGACATGAGCTAGAGTGAGAAGGCAAATGGATGTGCCATTCTGACAGCATGGCTGCTAACTTCCACAGGACGAATGATCTGAGAAGAGCAAAGCCCAGCAGCTTCACGTGAGACTTTGAGCAACTGCTCACCATTGTTTCTCCTTTACCCCATCTGCTAAGAGTGGGCCTCAAAGAGCCACCTTCTCAAGGTAAGGACAATATTAGGCTCTGCCTCTGAAAGGTGGGCATATAAAGATTGTATATTTAAAGACATAATAACCACAACTATATTTAAACAGCAATAACTCTAGAATACATGTCTATCCCTAAACAGTCACAACAACTGATCATTTACAGCTGAGGTTTGCAAGCTTTGTATTGAATAGTGATGTATATACATGTTAATAGCTAAAATGGTCAGAAAAGTGCTGTTATACTTACCACATAAAGAAATGGAAACTCTGAATTGTTAGCTCATCCAAGGTCACACAAAGCAAGACAGATATAAACTGTGACTGCAGGAAGCTGACTTTAGAACTTGATCCCTTCATCCCTTCATGTCACCACTTAAGACACAGTCAATATTTTGCAAAGCAGGGGATTTAGAAACTACCAGAGAGATTAACACCTTCAATTTTGTTATTTATAAACAAGGGTTTTACTCTGAACTCTTCCCTTTCAGTTTTATATTTTCTTCAAATATTTTAATTAACACTCATAGCACACTTTTAAACTGAGATGGTTTGAATGAAAATGTCACCCATAGACTAAGGCATTTGAATTCTTAGTCCCCACTTGGTTGCTCTGTTTGGGTTAGGAGGTGTGGCCTTGCAGATGGAAATACGGCACTAGGAGTAGGCTTTGAGGTTTCAAAGCCATGTTATTCCCATCTTTCTGTCTTAGCTTCCTGTTTACAGTTTAAGATGTGAGCTGCCTATGGTCATACTTCCCCATCATGATAGCAATGGGCTCCTATCCCTCCAGAACTGCAAGCTATCAATAAGCTTTTCCCTCTCTAAGGTGTCTTGGCCATGGTGTCTTATCACAGAAGCAGAAGAGTCACTAATACAGAAACCAAAAACAATAAATAAACATAAAATGACACCCAGAAAAACAAACACTGCATATTCTCTCCAAAGCCAAGCTTTGGCTCTTCATATTTTTGTGTATGTATATGTTTTATAAGGGAAAGCACAAACACAGCCCCCCCCTCAATTATGCAGTTGAGTTTGCAACATCTGCAGAAAGCACAGGGGGCAGCACCCATCAGGAGTGCAATGAATATGCCTTGCCCTGGGGGGGGGAAAGAACCAAACCACCTTTGTGGTCATGGTGTCTCCCCTGCCAGATAATTATAAATATTTAGCTTGGAGTGTCTACAGAAGCCAAAAAAATATAGTGAAAAAGGGGGCCATTGGTGTGGGTGAATCTTAAGGAGAAAACACAAATGGTATGAAGTGCAAATGGGATCATGGATGGAGGATGGTTTAAGTATGGAGAGATATAGGAAAGTAGGGACAGAGGGGTGCAATTGAAAGGAAGGATAACTAAAATTAATGTTGTTTGAAAAAGCCACATGGAAATCTACTATTTTCATGTGTTTGGCTTGCTTTCATAGGTCCCATGTACACTGCAGAGAAAGTCATCCACAGTCTTACCCACCTGTGAAGTTTGCAAGCTATAGTAACAATTGGCCTGATATAGATAAACCCATTGAGGTAACAGTGGTATCACTCTCATGGAAATAACCAACTATTTTATGATTGGTTATAAGGTCTGTTCGTCAGGAAGGAACTTCATGCTTGCTGCTACAAACTTAGCTCATAACCTGGGGTGGAAAGCGCTTACTACTATTATTTGGCTAAATAGGCATAGAGTTAAATCACCTTCTAAATATTTATCTTTATATTCACAAACCAGTGCAGCCCACAGAGCTTCTCAGATCACAGAGCAGTTCATCTTCTTTTAGTTGATAGTGGATACAGGGACTGACAGCAGCCAATGTGCAAAGAATAAACAATTGGAGAGTTCTCAGTCCTCAGTGAGACCTTTATATCACATTCCATTCCTCAAAGACCAAGGGAACTATGCAGAAGGGGAATTGAAAGATTGTAAGAGCCAGAGATTTGGGAGGCAGGATGTGGTGATATTTTGTTTACACTCTAACAAGTAAAACTTGTCTGGAGATTAGAGGGCAGAGCTAGCCACTAGTGATAGCACACACCTTTAATCCCAGCACTTGGTAGAAGGAAACAGGAAGTGATATGGCTGGGTAGAGAGAAAAAGTGATAAAATGGGGCGGAGACTGGAGCTTGCCCCTGTTTTAATTGAGGATTTGGCGAGGTAAGAGGTGGCTGTGGCTTGTCTCTCTGATCTTTCATCATTTACCCTGATATCTGGGTATTTTTTTTTTTCATTATTAAGACTAATTAGGATTCACACTACAGCAGGACATCTGAAAAGTAGTTATCCTCTGGATGTAGTTCCCAGGGCTGCTACAGTCACGAACTCACAGAAGCTGTGTAGCTGTCAGTACAAGATCTGGCAAGATCAAGCCAATCAACATTCCAGCATGGGTGAGAGAGATGCCTCTAGCTAAGGAGCTATTGGTAGCTGATGGCTGCTGAGGGCGGGACAGTCAATTTTCTTTAGTGTTGAGAGGAGGATATAGTAATGTGGCAGGAGTTGGAGAGGGGAGTGGGTGTGGATATGATAAAATAAATTGTATGGATATGATAAAATATATTAAATACATGTATGTAAATATCAAATAACAAATGAAAATATATTAAGAAAATAAAAATCTTCATTATGAAATGAATATACAAAGTTTCTAAAATCTAAAATATACAAATTTAACATTTACAACAAAAATGATGGTTTTGATATCAATTGGAAGTTGCCTACATTGTCTGTGTGTGTGTGTGTGTGTGTGTGTGTGTGTGTGTGTGTGTGTGTAGGCCAGATAGAAGCATTGTGTATCTTCTTCAGTAGCAATTCACCTTATTATTTGAGATAGAGTCTTTTGATGAACTTTCACATGGCCACTTTTGCTAGCTTGGCTGGCTATAATGTCTCTGGAATCCTCCTGTCTCTACTCACACAGTGCTGGGGTTATAGGGGCACTACCAGGCCCAGCTTTCTATTAGTGTTTTTACAAGGGACCTAGGGATTTGAAGTCAGGTCTTTATGTGAGAGCTAGGGAATTGAACGCAGGTCTACACATGAGGGCTAGTTAGAAAAATATCTTCATGCTTTCACAGTGAACACTTTTCTAACTCTGCCATCTCTCCAGCCTGGAGCCGACCTATTTCATCTTTTTAAATAAGATTGTATGATGCTCTTTTCCCTTGAAAGGTGTAAGCTAATTAAAATTCAAACTCATTACTAATTTTACGCATAGGAAAAATATTACATATTGGTCTTAAGGGAACAGTTACAAACTAGGATAGTTATAAGCTGATTTTCTGATCAGCATTGTAACATTTTCATTGGGGGCTTCTATGACTATGAACCTCTTTCTCCTCCTCTGAAAGTGAAATTACAAGGTCACCATTTTCCCTCTGTTGGTAGTAGAAAGACAGGCACTGTATGCTCTACTTTTCACCATGGAGTTCTAAAAGGCTGACTTCCAAATTAGTCCTCCTGCTTTAAGAAGAGGTGCTAAGATTTCTTCACAGCTATAGATGATAAGAATGCTTTATAATACAGAGTCTTAGCTCTTTAAGAATAAATGGTTTGTATTAAATCAGATCTTAAAAAAAACATTTTACCAGTTTACCAAAATTAGACTTCTCCTTTAATGACAAAGTTGTAATATATTATAAAACATTTAAAACTAATTCCTTCAACAAATTATGCAGGAAAGCAAGTTTGTCTTGAAACCAATTAGAATGACATTGTATGTATGTCAATATTATCTCAGAGAAGACCTAGTAACTAGTAATTATCTTATTCAGAAAAACAAAAGTACTGTGAAAACAGAATATAGCCAAAAGGTACAACTACATTTGGTTAGTTACCATCAGAACCAATGTAATCCTCTTTCCTTAACAGTGCACAGGGCTCTTCTCCATGGCTTTCATAGGCTACAACAGCTATCTTAGAAGTTCTGAACTGGGTTTCAAGAAGAACTTACAGGCCAAATAACAAGCAGTTCATTCTTATTGGTAGGCAGTTCTATAGATTTGACTACAAGAGGGAATGAGAATTTAAAAAAAAAGTAGAAGGGGAGACAGAAAGGTAAAATTATGTACAAGGGTGAAAATCATGCAGAAAGAAAATATTAACCTCAGTTGACTGAACATAATCATTCCTTCTGGAGGTTTTAAAATAGATCCAGACCTTCCTGAGGCTCACACAAGTGATTTTCATGGCTTTTTAAGTTTCTGCAAGGTTTGAATTCTCTGAGATGCATGGAATTCCCAACATGTACTCTCTGTCTCATGACTTAGGAGTATTCTGTGTGAGCTATTTCATGGAAGAAAGCAATGATCCCCAGTATCTTTTCCTAAAACTGTGTGGGTGATTGAATGGAAAAACGAGAATGAATATAAAAATAGCAATGCACAAATACTCATTAAGATATGTGGAAAAGGTTAAATCTATTCATATAAAAGCTTCTGTGATATATATACATATGTGCATATATAATGTATGCACATGTAAAGTGTATGGCATGTATATGCATGCATATGTGGTTGTGTGCATTGATGTGTATATATGTTTGCGTGTATATATATATATATATGTGTGTGTGTGTGTGTGTGTGTGTGTGTGTGTTTACATGCATGTGTGCACCACCACCATTGGAATTATGGTTTCTATCATCATTTGGGAGATGATTTGTTACTGGTTACAAAGACATCATCTCTTGGTTTAATTCTGCACAACAGCAAGCTTTGGTATGTCATTTGTAATACATATAGATGTATTTTTAGTGCTCTGGAGATTAGGAAGTCTACAATCAAATAACAGGAGAGATGCCTGCTCCAGCTTGGAAGACTTCTGGTGCCTTATGATGAAAGCTAGAAGGACCAGAGAAAAACTGCTGTGTGACTTTTCTTTAAAATGATTCTATTCCCATGTCTTCTTCCTGACCTAATCACCTGTGTGTGTGTGTGTGTGTGTGTGTGTGTGTGTGTGTGTGTGTGTTGCATGTAAAGCCCAGAGGTTGGCAGCAAGGGTCCTCCTCAGTCACTTTTCACTTTACTATTTAAACAAGGTCTCTTAAAGTTGGTGTTCACCATTTTAGCCAGACCTTCCTACCAAGCCTTGGAGATCCTCATCTCTTTGTTTTCCCAGTTCTGAAGTCATGGGTATAACCCCATACTCAGCCTTTTATATGGATGGTAGAGATCTGAAATCTGATCCTCACAGCATGCATGTGACCCACTGAGCCATGTCACCAATATCTTAGTCTAGTCACCTCTTAGGAGGTTTACCTTTTAGTTCTGCTAGTACTAGTGACACCAGAACTTTTGACAAGGTATATTCAGACCACACCAGTTTCTACATGAAAAATAAAACACCTGGACTTTCAAGGATCTGATTTAGGTGCAATTTTTTAAATATTCATTTCTAACATTATATGACAATATTGGTTTTATTACATGGAATAAATGTAAATATGGGAAAAGCAGAGAAGGCATGCATGAGGAGGAGACATGAGGAACAGCACAGAAAGGAGGGAACATTTTTATGATAATAATTTCATTTAGTTTAATATTTCATTCCTTTTATCAGGCATAATGAAAAAATGATCAGTTAAATATAGCTGCACACTCCTTGATAGTCTTCCCACTGAGAAGTCAAAATTAATTTCCCTACCTAAAACCTGTGCTGGCCATAGTAACTCACTTAGTAAAAATACTGTCACATTTTAGAACTCCTAAGCCTGTGATCTAACAGATCTGGAGTTTCTGTCTCAGACTTCAGAACATCCAGGAACACTGGTAACAATGAAGAACTAAAAAGCACATGTCTACAATACCAGGTGAAGCCAATGACAACCTGTATATAAGAGGAAACTTTGGGTACTTCAGCCATCTCATTTCAGGAATCAGATAATGAACACAGGCAAGGAAACTCTCATTTTATACAAAACACATGATGCAAACCAGACCTGAGGAACTAGACCAGTTTCCAGAAGGAAGGCTCTTAAATATCACCTTGGTCAAATTATTCTCTAACCATTAAAAACATCTGAACTGGGGCCTGATATTTAAAACAAACAAACAAATGTGCTTATCCAGTTATATTTGTCTTCTCCTTTCTGACCTGTAGATCTAACTATGAGTATAACACATCTGTTATACTCTCTATACTTCAGAGATATTTATTATGCAATGGTAGATATCCAGAATTGACCTACTGTGTATAAATGGAGGTTCTTTAGGCAAGTTACTGATTGTCTTTTTATATGAATTTCATTCTCCCAAGCAAACTGCTTTATGAAGCTTGGATGAGTGTATAGTCACCAAGACTTGCTACACAAACAAGTAAGGTAGAAACAGAAAATGAATATTGAAATAGCTGGCAGGTTACTTTTTTTTTTCAAACTACCAAATACTTGTATCATTACCAAAGCAAATTCATGTGATATCCTTCCATCTGGAGGCAGCTTTGCACCAAAACCAAGGGCTGGGAACATCTTGTCACTGTCATAATCTTGAACTATTTCACCCACAGCCTTCAGTGCCATGCCATAGGCGTTCAGTTGGTAAGGGTTCATGTAGTGGAGAGAAGTAGGCTGTGCAGGGTTTCCTAATGACAGAAAATGTATTAAAACATAAGTAATAAGTAGTCAGCATGTAACAATGCTGTCATTTTTGTTATTTCAGCTTCAAATTCTCAAAATTGTCATTGTCTTCCTATCTTTACCTAGTACCTTTATCTAGACCTGGATCTTTACTCTATACCAGTGGTACATTCCCCTCTACATATCTCAAATTGTCACCCTGTCTTCAATCCTCTCTCTTCCTTTAGTTATGTCTCAGACACAGCAAACACTATTCTTGTTTCTTTTGACTCTGCACTGTCTTTCTTTTGTTCCGTTCCATAAATCTGGCCATTAAGAGATTAATTCCCAACTCCTTGAGTCTCTGGTCCTTGTCTAAATCTCCTGGTGCTTTCAACACTGCCAACAAAGATTGAAATGCTAATTGTTAATGGCATTGAACTTAACTAGTAGCAGCAATGGTTGTAAGAATAAGACATTTATCACAAACTGAACATTTGACTTCATATCTCACAAGCCTTTCAACAAGTTCTTTCTGAAACATTTTGACTTTTGGCTTTGATGCTTCTAAGAATGTTCACAAGTTTTCTTTCTACATGTTTTCATTTTTCTTGGATATATATGTTAGAGATAAATTGCTGGCTTATATAGTAACTCTGAATACTACAATTTGAGTAAGACTGCCAAAATGTTTGCAAAGGTGGCTACATCATCAACATCCACAGTATTGTAAAGGTTCTAGTTTCTCTAGTTCTCCCCACTAGTCATCAGACTAGTTCTATCTAGTCATGTTCATGGATGTGGTGCGGTATCTGTACGTAGTCCTGGTTTATGTTTTCTGAAGCCTAAAGCATGTCACAGATATGTTCTTATAATTATTTGCTATTTATGTATCTCATTTGGAGAAAGATTCTGTTCAGATCATTTGCCTACTCTTTTATTTTAAAATGTTATTTGTTAGTGTGAGTCTGTGTGTGCGTGTGCCATAATGTGTGTGTGGTGGGTACAGGGTTAGAGCATAAGGTCTGAGAGTTGCTTTTCTCCTACCATGCAGGTCTTCAGAATTGAACTTAAACCATCAAGCTTGGCAATAAGAACCTTTATCTGCTGAGCCATTTTGCTGTATCCATTTGCCTATTTTAAAATTTTGAATAGTTTTTTCATTGAGTACTTAAAATTTTTTATATATTCTACACATAAGTCTCTTATAGCCTGTAGGCTTTTAGACACATTTGCTACATTTAGGACTTGTCTTCTGTTTGGATAGTATCATTTGAAACACAAAATGTAATTTTGATAGCATTCACTTTATTTTCTTTTCCTTGTGTACCCTTGATGTCACATTTAAGAATCAGGTATCACATCAACAGCATCAAAGTTTTATCTATTATAATTTATTTATTTGTTTCGTTTTTCTGTTATATGTTACAATTTAACCTTTTGAAGCATTTCAGTTTTAGTGGAGTTTTGTGCACGACATGAGAGAAGAATCTTAATTTCATCATTTTGCATGTGGCTAATTACTTGACCCAACACTCTTGCTAATTCTCTATCAAACTGTGTTTGGTATCTTCCTTTATCATTTGCATTGGCTTTCCTTGATCCTTTGCAATGCCACAAAAAAATTATAAATAAAATTTTCCTTTTCTAAAATAAAACCTTTTAGATTTTGTTATTGTACCACCTTTGTGAATCACTTGGAGGGAGATAGCAATTTTAAGAATGTTTGCTCTTATAATCCAAAACAAAACTTTAAATTTTTATTATGCAGTTTCTCTTGGTATTCTTATTAGAATATAGTTTTCATTTTGTGAAATTTATGTCTTATGTTAAATGCATTCCTAATTTTTTCATTTTTAAAATGTATTATTATAGATATAATTACCTTCTTATTTTAATTGTAAACATTTTTTCCTTGCAAAGGTATAGAAAAGTTTTGATGTATGTATTTATTTTCCTTTTTCAACTCATGATTAATTACAACACAGTTTTAGTGGATTACTCAGAATTTTGCATATTACAGGATGTCTTCAAAAGCAGCTTTATTTCACTTTTATTTATTTACAGTATTAATATTTAATTTTTTCTCTAACTCCATGGCAACAACATGTAGTACAATGTTGACTAGAAATGATCAGAGCATTCTTGTCTTGATTCCCATTTCAGAAGTCATCCAGGCTTTCAATCTTTAGTACAATGTTGAGTAGGGTTTTTTCTTTTTAATAGTTTTCTTCTACAAGGTTTGAAATTATACACTACAGATACATGTAGAACTTGGTCAAACAATTTCTCAGCATTGTGTGGGATATTATTCATTTTCAAAATTTTAAATACTCAAAAATCAAGTAATAATGCTACAAATACCAGAAAATTATAAAATGAGTTAGCAGATAATATGCTATTATATGCTGTTGGTTTTGGCTATTTTACTGAATACTTTCATATATGCATGACCATGAAAGGTGATGTTTAAGTTATTTCTTGTGATGTCTTGGTCTCATTTTTGCATCCAAGTATTAAAGATCTCACAGAAAGAACCAGGAAAAGCCCCGTTATTTTTGTTTTTGGGGACAGCTTGTGAAAAGCTGGCAATTTAAATATTTGATAGACTTCATCAATGAAGCTTCCTGAAACTAAGGTCCAGAGATAAACTGAAGGTAGATTTCTTCATTGTTAATTCAGTTTCTTGTTACACATTGTTCAGATTGTTAGTATCTTAAATAAATTTCAGTTGCTATGTCTTTCAACTGAATAGACAACTGGTTCTCTTAGTTTGCCTAAAATTTATCAATAGAACAATGAATAGTTATTTCATTGTTGGATGTAATCTGAGTTACTTATAATGGGCATATTTCATAGACATCATAAATCAAGATAACTATCTGAAGGCATAATGCTGAGGAATAAATTTTAACACACAGGAAAAAGTGAGCTGGTAGAATTGGGCCTCATTAACTGCAGATCTAGCTCTTCAAGGAATAAGCCAACATTCCTCATTAGTAAAATGTTTTATGGAACTAAGCTTGCTCAATTGTGCAAGAAGAAGGTTGGATTTAAGAGTTTTTTGGATGGTGATTTGTGAAATGTAGGTCAGTGTAGGAAAAATATAAAGTGATAATATGAGAAAAAAGTAATTAGAAAAGAAAATCTGCAAAGGCTCCTCAACATGTACTGTGATATTGTAGTGGCTTTTTTTTTTTTTTTTTGCCATTTAGAACTTTATTTAGGAAGAAAGGGTTTGGGTTAAGGAGAAGGGTGGGAGAAGGGGAAAAAAGAAAGAAAAAGAGAGAGAAGAGAGCAGAAAAAAAGGAGTGCATTGCGATATTGTGGTGGCTTATTTTATGTCACCTTGACACAAGTTACCCATTATAAGCAGCACCCCTCCATGGCCTCTGTGTATCAGCTCCTGCCTCCAGGATCCTGCCCTGTTTGAGTTCTTGTTCTGACTTCTTCCAATGATGAACAGTGATGTGGAAGCCAAATAAACCATTTCTTTTACTTTGCTTTGGTCATGGTGTTTTGTCAGAGTGACAGTAACTCCAAAACAGGTATCATTCTCATAAACACACTGGATACTGTCAATCAAAAGTGCACTTAACACTCTCAACCCTGTAACATATCTCAGCAACTCCAGATCCTACAGAGCAGCCTCAGTTTTCCGTGTTATTATATAACTTGGGAGCTGTGGTTTGCTGCAGCTGCAGCTGTTTGAAATCAGCAGAGAATATCACAGAGTACCACAAGGTCAGGAAGATGAAATGAAAAATTATGAGCAAGGCTTCTAAGGAAGCTGTACTGCCTTCTCGCCATGTAAAGCTGAATCCTTCTCAGTAAACGATTGTAGTTTGGGGATTACTTGAGGGTAAATATAAATTCATGGCAGCTTTTGGCAAAAATAAATAACAAAGGCTTGCAAGAGGACTCAGTGGGTAATAGTGCTTAGTGCATAAGCGTGGAATCCGCAGCAGAATGACAGAACTAACATCCAAAGTTGTCAACCGACCTCCACACACAGGCTGTGACACATGCCTACTTGAACTCATACATGCACATCCCCAACTCCACTCCCCACAAGTAGTAATATAAAAAAACTGAACAAGATAAAATAAAGCTCATGTTTTTAGGATATAAATTATTCAAATGGTCATTCCATTCCAAGTAAATTAGGCTCAAAATAAAATTATATTTTTCCTCCTTAAAATACTTTTACATGAATCATTAATGCCCATCCAAAAAAAATCACATATTAATCCTATTTAGCAAATTAGATGTCAAGATGTTGATAAGTGAGTAAAATTACGATTGAAGCCCATTTTCAAGAGAAAGTACACACAGAGGTGCTATTAGAATGGGGATCTATAATTAGGCAGGCTTTAGAAATGGACTTAACTACATCTAAAATCAGTGTTCTTTGGAAATAAACATGAAATAATAAAATGGGTCAACATATAGTTAATCTGCTGTTATGTTTCTTCTACATTTATTATATCTAAATTGTTGCATAATATTAAGATAAAGACTAAATTTTAAAATTTTTGATGAAAATAAAGATTTGTCACTTAATTGGTAATAGTCCTTATCAGGAAATAGTGGTAGCACTCACCATTTGATGCTGTAAAGTCAATAGCCACTGTGAAATTGATCTGAGTTCTAGAATAGAAGCAAATAAGAATGACCAAGTAAGCAATTGCACCCAGAGGCCAGTTCATGCATGGGAACAGATCCCAGTCCCACTGCTAGGGACCCCACAAACCCCACAAAGCTACAAAACCATCACCCACATGCAGAGGGCCTGGGTCAGTTCCATGCAGGCTCCCTAACTGTCAATCTAGAGTCTATGAGCTCCCATGCACTTGAGTCATCAGGACAGATGTTCTAAATATTATTATTATTATTAAGGTACTAGGATATCAGTGTAGGTTTAATGTAAACTTGCTGTTTACCAAGTATATTATCAGTAGTAGTCTCAGAACTGCCTGCATGTGAAGTGGGATCATGTTGGTACGTTATAAATATTTATCCCTCTTACTGGTTTAATAGAAAGCTGATTGGCCAGAGGCAGACAGAAAGTATGAACAGGGCTACCAGACTAAGAAAACTCTGAGAACAGGAAGAACAGAGATGCCAGAAATAGCCCTATGAGTCACCAGCAGAAGCAGAAGGAAGAAGATGAAATGTTGCTCTAAGAAAAGGTACCGAGCTGCATGGCTGAACAGGATAAGAATCATGTGTTAGCTTAAGGGTAAAAAGTTAGCAAGTTATATACCTGGGCTCTAGGTCAATCAGCAAGCAGAGTGTAATTAATATAATCGTCTGTATGTCTCTGTGGGACTATGGGACTGTGGGTCTGCAGGCCAGAACCAAAGGGCTAGGCCAAAAAGTCTAGGCCAGAAACTTAATACAACATACAGCTATTTTTATTTCAAACTAGTTAAGCATAAAGTAACTCAGAGCTTTAAGAACACATCCTTTTAGCATATTTTAATAACAAATTAGAATTCTATATTTTGGATCAACTTTCCCTAGATTGTAGAAACAGATAACTTATGATGATCTCTCTCCTCTCTTTCATTCTCTCTCTCTCTTTCTCTCTCTCTCTCTCTCTCTCTCTCTCTCTCTCTCTCTCTCTCTGTGTGTGTGTGTGTGTGTGTGTGTGTGGTTGATACTGGCTGGGTTCATTAATTGCCCTCTATTTTCTGAGATAAATTTTATCATCAAACTTGCAGCTCACCGTTGTAGCTAAGCTGGAAACCAGAAATCCCCATAAGATCCAGCTGTGTCAGTCCTTGGGCGAGGAGCTGCAGGAGTATGCTGCCATACCTGACTTTATGGGGTGCTGAGGTTGTGAGTTCAAGCTCTCATGCTGCTGCAGCGAACAATTTCCCCATGGATATCACACCAGCCCTCCAACTCTCTCTGTACATTGAAGCCCCCCTGGGCTTCCACAGTCATGAATACAGTAATTCTATGGTTGTTTCTAGTTTTCTTCATAGTAACACCCAACACATCACATAACAGCTTCTTACACTATTATTCTCAGAACAAAACCTGTACCAGTTACAATAACCAAGGTCCTCTCAAAGTAGTGGCTATGACCACTAGCTACAGAATTATATGGTACAAGAGAACAAAAATAGAAAGAAAAATATTTAGAACTAAAGCAACTTATTCAACACAGAGCAGGTACTGTTAAAAAATAATAAATTGCTATAGAAAAAAACTAAAAAGAAGAAAAGAGAGCAGATAGAAAAAGGGAAAAGATAAGTGGAGAGAGAGAGAGAGAGAGAGAGAGATAGATTTTATAGACTAGTCCAAAGATTATTTCAAAGGTCCAGAATCCTCTAGGACAGAGTAGAAAGGCCTAGTGTACTTAGCACTAAATGGTAAATAATAATCAAGGAGCAACAGAGACATTCAAGAAATTAAAAAAAAACAAAAAACAAAAAACAAAAAACAAAAAAACCCTTGATGTATGTTGATTAGCTGACTGGTGATAGGTTCTGACTAGCTCCTGCTTTCCATGGGCTCCCCTCCATTGTTTGCCCTGCCTCTTCAGTGTGATCAGATCAGAAGGGAAACATTATGCCTTACCACACTGGTATCCATTGATAATGATACCTACTATTATCTTACAAACTAAGCAAGACAAGACAACAACAAAGAAACCTTAATTCAACCTTCATCTTCCAATTGCCAAGAGCTGTGTGCAGTGATGGAAAGACCTGGAAGCAAACTCTAGATTTGCACTCACCAGGCTTATCATTCCAATGTTGGTTTACTAAATTTAGAAACCAAAACAGCCCAGAATTTTTAATCAGTGAATTCATTCCCACTTCTTTTGAGTGATGAGTGTATCTATGTATAATATGATGTATGCTTAGTATGCCAACAATCCCATTCTATATGTATATAAAATATTAATGAATCCATTTCCTCAAGAAAGATGGTGGAAATTAAGCTGTAAAGCAGAATTCTTGAAGACTTTGATAAATGACTTTTTTTCATCAAGTAAGCCAAACAACGCCATCAAAAACTGCACTGTAGTCTCCATTCTGTATCAGCGCTTGGAGCTTAGTGCCAGAGACAAGAGATCAAACATGAACTAACACAAGACAACTCCAGATGGAATATTCATATAAGAATCAAGTATGAAATATCGCACTTAGAAGTTCTATTTAAGAATCAGACAAGAGAAAGCAGAATTTCAAAAAAACATAATTAATGGTGCTATTCTGAAATACAAAGCAAGTTCACCTGGCAAAGTGTGCACATTAGTATTAGAATCACACATGCCATAGCTCTGTGAGGGCAGACACTTCATAAGTGTCCCTTATTTTATTTTGCCACTTTCCTGAAGCTGTGAATGTCAGGAAAGTTCTCCAGCATGATAGGCAGGGGTATCAGCACAGCAATCAAAAGAAAACCATGCAAAGGACCCAGCCTCTCAGATTTTTTGCGGTTGTTATGATGAAATAGCTAACATGAGTGAACATGGGCATGTTTGGGACAGTTTTCATTTATTCTGCAATTCAAATTCTGTCCATTTGCACAAACTAATCATTATGAATCCTGAGGACTGAGTCCCACATCCCTATTCACATTAATTTTAATAACCATATATTCACATTGTGTGGCTGTTGGACTGCATGCCCACCCTCCTCCAGCAGTCCTCTCTAGGTGTGGAGTTATCAGGACTATGCTTCAGTTTACACTTTACATTTTGGTTGCGACCTGCTCTGATCCTGATTTATTGCCATAACACTGGTATCCAGACTAGTCCTCTGTGAGTCTATTTCAATATGAGCTAAACCCTGAAACCTTTTCTGCCTCAGCTTTTCCTTTTTCTTAAAGTAATCAACTATTAGCTGACCAATAGAAAACTGATTCAAACAGTGCTTCATCTATAAAGCTCCCGGTTTCTGTTGGGAGTTGTGGAGAAGTCCAGTGGTTAGGAGCACTGTCTACTCTTCCAGAGAACACAGATTCAGTTTCCAGCACCTATGAGGCAGCTTATATACAATTGTAACTCCAGTTCCAGGGATTCTAACACCCTCTTCTGTCTCCTGTGGACACCAGGAATACAAGCAAGGCATGCATGCATACATACATGGAAGCAAAACACTCATGCACACACATGAAAGAAAAGTTTCTCATATACTAGTCATGATCAATCAGTAGAGTCGGTTTCCATACAAATGCAGATTCAAATGTATCCTGGGAAAGCCACTTTACTTCTGAACACCCTCCTCAGAAGAGCACAGTACCTTTCTCTTACCCATTCTTGAAAGAAATTTATTAACTATTCATTCTTTAGTCACTGATCCTGTCTCTGATGCTGGTTTCAGGATCTGGATCTAACATGCTTCTGTGAACAGGAGTGTGCCATATTGACAAAGTGTCTGGTTCTACTAGAGATTTAGAGGTTGAGTCTCAAAATTTGATCACCCATGAAATATTTCCTTTCCTTTACTTCAGCTACAAAGGTCTGAACCTGTTCAACCCAAGAGAGCATCCAAAATGGTCTGTAACACATGTAGGTCCTGCCTCTCTCAAACAGAAAAGAAACTACCATTGAGAGATGATGTCATTCTCTGCTCACAAAGATACAGTTTCATAAATCAACAGCTGTTCTGCTTTTTCTGGATGTCGTGGGTTGAACTCACTGGTTTTTTTTTATGTTAAAATTTGTTTTAATTAAAATATAATTACATTAACTCCCCCCTACCCTGGGCCCCTTCCAACCTCTCCCCATACTCCGTCTTATACCCTCTCAAGTCAATAGGCTCTTTTTTAAAATTATCATTGTTATATGTATACGTGTATAAACATCTAAACACAACTTGTCAATTCCCTTTAGTGTGGATTGTGAGTATATTATTTCAGAGCTGGCAGTTTTGTATTGAATGAACATTAGTGGGCTCATCCATGGAAAAGGCTATTTTCCCCTCTCTTATAAGCATTAAATACTTGTGGTTCTTTTTCTAGAGGGTGAGACCCCAAGAGATTTCCCTCTGCTATGTTAGAATCTCTACTGATACTATCATGATTCAGGTCTTGTTTAAGGAGCCATGTTGTTATATCATGAGTATTGCTGCCCTGTCATTTGTAGGAGAAAGTAGACTTCCTGTCCTCTGGCCTTTATAGTCTTTCTAGTTCCTCTTTCTTGATGTTAGACAGGAGCCTTAAGTGTCAGGGCTATGCTGTAGAGTTCAGTGTTTTCACACAACACAGGGGCTACAAATCATAATTATACAAGACATCACCTTGCCTTTTTAACTGATAGCTGACAAATAAATAAATACCATAAGTAATATCACAAGCATTGCTCAAAAAAAAAAATCCTATATAAGAAGAAGTAGGTGATGGAGAGAAAATTTTGCTTAATATAAAAACATTGAGCTGTCCATTACAGAGCCAAGCCTGAATCCCAAAATCACAGCAAGATTTGTGAACACAAATCTTTTTTCAAATTACCAACTCCCCATGGCATAATTTTCTCACATAATAAATAGGTACCAGTCTCTCAAAAGCAGTGTGTTGTGACCCCCTTTGTGAGTCAAATATCAAATACTCTGCATATTAGACATTCACATTACAATTTGTAACACTAGCAAAAGTACAGTTATGAAGCAGCAGAGAAATCATTTTATGGCTGAGGGTCACCACAACATGAAGAACTGCATCAAGGGGTTGAGCATTAGGAAGGTTAAGAACCAGTGCTTTAAAGGAAACAGAATACTGAGTACCTGTGTGAGATAAATAAGTAGATCTTCAAGTTCCAAAACACACTCCTGAGAAGCCCAGGCTCTTTCAGGTGCCTGCTAATCCTTCCTCTCCAGAGAGATAGCTCTCTTTATACTGCCTTGAGATTTGTTTTTCTTTAATCCTGTGCAGACTAGTTGGCTAGAGTTCAGGGTCAAGCAATGAATGACAGACATGACTGCATTCAGCAGGGGGTAAACTGTTGTGGGGGTGGGGTGGGGTGGGGTGGGGAGGAGACAGGGGACTTCAAAACAGCACATCCAGTGACCTCCCAACACAGTCTGCTAGGTGTCCTCAACATAAGCAAGGTCAAATTTTCTGCTAGTTGATGCACTTGCCCCTGATTAGCCTTTTTTTCCTCGGTTTCCCCGCCCCAACTTCTAATTGCTCTCCAGAGTGAAAGTCTTTTAGAGATAGAAGCATGCTTTCCACAGCTGTTCTTTCAAATAAATGATTACAACCTACTCTGCAAAAGCTCATATACTTCAGAGAATTCCCCTTTAGAGAGATGACTGACCCCCAATTGGCAGGAGAAGGTTTACAGTGTTTTGAGAGTCCTCTGCTGGATCAGCCCTCCTTACTTAGTTTGGCTGTTTGTACTCTTATCATGCACTGTGACTGAGAACCCGCCCAACATAAACACAATTAGCATCATTTCTTATGAGGAAACAGCTCCGCCATTTCCTGAGTATGAAACAGACACTATCGAGCATACTATCTGCAGAAAGACAAGCTGGGGTGAAGGACAATGCAAACCATGAGGCTAGACATCGCTCCAGTTCCAAAGTAAATATGTCATATTTTCCTTGGTAACTTCAAATATTTTACTTTTACTAATTCAGATTGGCAATGCAAAGAAACGTGTTTCCTTATGGTATTTTCACACATATATCAATCATTTTGCCTGAACCTCCTCCCACCTCCTCACATACACCAACTTTTCCATTTAAATATACAAAATTGGAATCAAGCATTAAGAAAAACAAGTTTTGATGTGTCTCAATATGTGTAAAGGCTTCTTTTCTAAGTGTTGTTTTAGATGAGATTTGAAAGCATTCCCTGTGAGTTTATAGAAGAAAGGCTGGCTTTTATTAGATTTATCTCCACTCAGAGCTTCAGGGTTTAGCTTTCCACTGCTTTGAGGGATACAGAGCACTTGGATGCCCCTACAAGAAATCTTATTAAAAGGAAAAAACAAAACAAACAAACAAAAAAAAACCCTAAACATGCATATTCAAACAAGAAATCAGATTAGAAAAAGCCTTACACTGAGTAATGCCTGCTTTAGCAAAGCATGCTCCCTGAGGCAACATTAAAAGTAAAGCCATATAGTTTATAAAACCAAGGTGAACATGTTGCATTTTGAAATAGCTTTAAGTATTTTAAAGGAAAACTACCATGGAGCTGATCTGTAAATTCTCTGATACTCAACTAGCCTTTCAAACAAGCAAAGTGAAGACAATCACATTGGCCTTTAAAATGAGCTGATAATACATGGGTGGCCCTGTTCTTCTACCTCTCTTTCTCTTCCCATAAAGGTTTTCTTTTTCTTTTTAAAACAGTTATTTTTTTATTTATTTTGTATTTATCAAGAAAAACAGTAAAATGAATTTGAAATGTGGAAAAGTTAACAATAACTATAAATAAGATAAAAATCATAAGCATGACTTATCAAGGGTGATAATGCAAATAAGACTGCTACACATATATTTACTTTGAGTTCAGCTTTCCCTCTGAATTTTTTTTTTCCATCCCTGTATATCCTTATTCAAGGTCCCTTTCTCCTCCCACCACATCAGGTCATTTTTTCTTCTCTGCAACTCCCCATCCCTTCCCTGGGCAGGGAGCAGACAGTCCAATGGTCCCACTGACCCAATAATGCTTAGTTCAAACTCCACTCCTGGCAAATCCAGTTTTGTCCCCCTTCCCTCAAGAGTGAGTCAGGTGTTCCTATAGCTGGAGTGGGATTCAAATGGTCAGTCCAGGGTGTCTCTGATCCCAAGCCTTTCAGTGGTTGTGGTTTGCAGATTGGGCATGCTTGGCTTTTTTTCTTGTTTGTTTGTTTAGAGATCACTAATGAGTGAGTACATCCCCTGCTTATCTTTCTGAGATTGTGGTACCTCGCTCAGGAGTATATTCTCCAAATCCATCCATTTGCCTGCGAATTTTAGGATATCATTTTTTCTTACTGCTGCGTAGTATTTCATTGTGTAGATGTACCACAGTTTGTTAATCCATTCTTCAGTTGAGGGACATCTAGGTTGTTTCCAGGTTCTTGCTATTACTAATAATGCTGCTATGAACATAGTTGAGCTAATACCTTTGGAGTGTGAATGTGTCTCTTTAGGGTATACACCCAGAAGTGGTATTGCTGGGTCATTGGGGAGATTGATTCTTAACTTTCTGAGAAATCACCATATTGCATTCCAAAGTGGCTGAACAAGCTTACACTCCCACCAACAGTGGAGGAATGTTCCCCTTGCTCCGCATCCTCTCCAACATAGGCTGTCATCTGTGCCTTTTATCTTAGCCAATCTAACAGGTGTTAGGTGGTATCTCAAAGTTATTTTGATTTGCATTTCTCTGATGGCTAAAGATGAAGAGTACTTTTTTAGGTGCCTTTCAGCCATTCCTAGTTTCTCTGCTGAGAATTCCCTTTTTAGATCTGTACCCCATTTTTTGATAGGGTTATTCAAGGTTTTGGGCTCTAAATTATTGAGCTCTTTATATACCTTAGAGATCAGTCCTCTATCACTGTAGGGTTGGTGAAAATCTTTTCCCATTCTGTAGGCTGCCGTTTTGTCCTACAGTGTCCTTGGCTTTGCAGAAGCTTCCCAGCTTCAGGAGATGCCACTTATTGATTGTTGGTCTTAGTGTCTGTGCCACTGGTGTTATATTTAGGAAGTGGTGGCCTGTGCCAATTTGTAGAAGTGTATTTCCCACTTTCTTTTCTTTCTTTCTTTTTTTTTTTTTAAAAAAAAAAAAAAACTTTATTTATTTATTTATTTTCCTGGGTGTTTGCCTTGGAATTACAGACAGTTGTAAGCTGCCATGTGGGTGCTGGGAATCGAACCCGGGTCCTCTGGAAGAGCAGACGGTGCTCTTAACCGCTGAGCCATCTCTCCAGCCCCCCCACTTTCTTTTCTATCAAGTTCAAAGTGGTTGGGTTTAAGTTGAGTTCTTTGATCCACTTGGATTTGAGTTTTGTGCAGGGTGACAGGTTCGGATCTATTTGCATTTTTCTACACACTTCCATCCAGCTATGCCAACACCATTTGTTAAATATACTATCTTTTTTCCATTCAATGTTTTGGGCCTCTTTGTCAAAGATCAGGTGTTCATAGGTTTTTGGGTTAATGTCTGGATCCTCAATTCTATTCCATTGGTCCACAAGTCTGTTTTTATGCCAGTACCAGGCTGT
>PVIH01012128.1:0-40959 GCA_004025045.1 Sigmodon hispidus
GAAGTAACAGACCTATTTGACAAAAATTTTAAATCACTGAAGAAAGAAATTGAAGAGGATATCAGAAAATGGAAAGCTCTCCCATGTTCCTGGATTGGTAGGATCAACATAGTAAAAATGGCAATTCTACCAAAGGCAATCTACAGATTCAATGCACTGCCCATCAAAATCCCAACACAATATTTTTTGGACCTTGAAATGACAATACTCAATTTCATTTGGAATAACAGGAAAGCCAGAATTGCCTAAACAATTTTACTCAACAAAAGAACCTCAGGAGGCATCACCATCCCTGACTTCAAGTTATACTATAGAGCTACAGTAATAAAATCAGCCTGGTACTGGCATAAAAACAAACTTGTGGATCAATGGAATCGTATTGAGGATCTGGGCATTAACCCAAAAACCTATGAACACCTGATCTTCGAAAAAGAGGACCAAAATATTCAATGGAAAAAAGATAGTATATTTAACAAATGATGTTGGCATAGCTGGATGGAAGTGTGTAGAAAAATGAAAACAGATCCAAGCCTGTCACCCTGCACAAAACTCAAATCCAAGTGGATGAAAGACCTCAACATAAACCCAGGAACTTTGAACTTGATAGAAAATAAAGGGGGAAATACACTTCTACGAATTGGCACAGGCGACCACTTGCTAAATATAACACCAGTGGCACAGACACTAAGATTAACAATAAGTGGGATCTCCTGAAGCTGAGAAGCTTCTATAAAGCCAAGGACACTGTCAATAGGATTAAATGACAGCCTACAGAATGGGAAAAGATTTTCACTAATCCTACAAGTGATAGAGGATTGATCTCTAAGAATTATAAAGAACTCAAGAATCTAGGGCCCAAAACCTTGAATAACACAAGCAAAAGATTGGGTTCAGAACTAAAAAGGGAATTCTGAGCAGAAGAATTACGAGTGGCTGAAAGGCACCTGAAAAAGTGCTCATCATCTTTAGCCATCAGAGAAATGCAAATCAAAACAACTTTGAGATACCACCTGACACTTGTCAGATTGGCTAGATAGAAGAAGACACAGATGACAGCCTACGCTGGAGAGTGTACGGAACAAGGGGAACACTCCTCCATTGTTGGTGGGAGTATGAACTTGTTCAGCCACTGTGGAATGCAGTATCACGGTTTCTCAGAAAACTGAGAATCAATCTCCCCAAGGACCCAACAATACCACTTCTGGGTGTATACCCTTAAAGACACACAGTTGCACTCCAATGGCATTAGCTCAACTATTTTCATAGCAGCAGTATTTGTAATAGCAAGAACCTGGAAACAACCTAGATGCCCCTCAACTGAAGAATGGATTAACAAACTGTGGTACATCTACACAATGGAGTACTACTCAGCAGTAAGAAACAATGATATCCTAAAATTTGCAGGCAAATGGATGGATCTTGAGAATAACCTCCTGAGAGAGGTATCAAAAAACCTAGAAAGATAAGCAGGGGATGTACTCATTCATTAATGACTCTAGACAAAACAAAACAAAACAAACAAACAAACAAAAAAAGCAAAGCATGCCCAAGCTGCAAACCACAATCACTGAACAGCTTGGGATCGGAAACACCTTGGAAGGACCCTTTGGGTGAGCCTAGTCTTTAAAGACTGAGCCATCTCTCCAGCCCTGGACTGATCCTTTGGATCCCACTCCCCCTAGAGGAACACCTGACTCAGTTTTGATGTTGAGGGGAGAAAAGTGGATTTGCCAGGAGTGGAGGCTGAACTAAGCAATATTGGGACTGTGGGACCTTGGGATCACCTGCCCAGATGAGGGATGGGGAGATGTGGAGAAGAAAGAATGACCTGATGTGGTGGGAGGGGAAAGGGACCTTGAAAAAAATATTAAAAAAATAAAAAAAGAAGCCCCACTTTGTGGTTCTACAAGACAATTAAAAACCTCTTCTGAACCCAATTTACAGAAAAATATACATGGTAATGAATCTTGAGTCATCATCATCAAACTCAGAGCTGTTTTATATTCTTAAATTATTGTCACTCTTAATTTATTTCATGAGACAATAGAGCAGTAAAAGAATAGTTGTCATACTTTTTTTTTTTAAAGCTTTATTTATGTGCATTGGTATGAAGGTGTCAGATCTCTGGAACAGAAGTTACAGATAGTTGTTAGCTGCCATGTGGGTGCTGGGAATTGAACTCGGATCCTCTGGGAGAGAAGCCAGTGCTCCTAACCCCTGAACCATCTCTCCAGCCCCTAGTTGTCATACTTTAAATAAAAAACTACTGAAACTAAACCAACATCATTTAAATTTATATTTCAATAAAAGAACCATTATGCATTATGTTGAAATTACATTGATAAAATAAAAAATTGGACAAAATTTAAAAAAAAAAAACAACGGAATACATAGATTAACATTCCTCCAAACACAGAAATAGATAATATATAACATATTTCTGGAAGAAATATTAGAAGGTATTATGAGAAACAGTCACAAAATATCCAAGCTGTACAGAAACAAGGCACAACAGCTGTTGATGTTTCAAAGACACTCACAGCACTACCTTTAAAATGGCTAACAGATAAGCCTATATGGATTAATCAATGGCCAATAGCAAAAGAGAAATTGCAGGCCTTAGAGCAGCTGGAGCAGGAGCAGTTAAATGCTCAGCATATTGAAGAATCAACAACTCTTGGAACTCTCCAGTATTTGTCATTAAAAAGAAATCTAGAAAGTGGAGGAGGATGATGACAAATTTAAGGGCAATAAACCAGGTGATCCAGCCAATAGGTTCGCTACAGTCTGGAATTCCTTTGCCTTCTCATTTAACAAAAGAATGGCCTATTATAGTTATTGATTTAAAAGACTATTTTAACAATACCCTTAAAAGATCAAGATAAAGAAAAATTTGCCGGTATCGGTCGGGTTCCGGTTCCGGGACCTGGGGCTGTCTGTGGAGTTTGTCCCCACATACTCTGTAGCAGACAGAGATAAACTGGGTCTGCCAGGGTCCTGCCAGATGCTGCTGAAGGACTTTGCAAGACCATCCACTTCAAATGGATCAAATGGATAAGGACTGAGGACTCTGAAAGACAGTCTTAGACTCCGCCCAAAGGTGAGGTGGGTTCAGCAGGCCCCAGTGCCTGAATCCTTGCCAGGGAAAATTGTGTTCCGGTCGGGTTCCGGTTCTGGGACCAGGGGCTGTCTGTGGAGCTTGTCCCCACACATTCTGTAGCAGACAGAGATAAACTCGGTCTGCCAGCGTCCCCCCAGCTGCTGCTGAGGGAATTTGCATGGCCACCTGCCTCCAACTGATCAGAAAAGGATTGAAGACTTGAAATCCAGTCCCCTGCCTAGAGACAAAGTAGAGATTGAGCAGACCTTTTATTCAGAGGTGACAGGAGACACACAAGCCAGCGTGTCACAACTGACTAAGAGACACCTAATTGTGAACCACTGAAGCCATGGGCAGACGCCAGTGCAAAAATATATATAATAATGTAAAGAACAACAAGATAACTCCAGAAGAAAGTGGCAGTCCTACAACTACAAGAGCTGAACTGAGCAATGAAGAGGAAACAGAAGGAAGCAACACCAAAAATTCCTTTATGATAATCATTGAAGCTCTCAAAGAAGATATGAAAAAATGCCTTAAAGAAACAGAAGAAAAAACAAACAAAAAATTGGAAGAGATGAACAAATCCATCTGACACCTGTTAGATTGGCTAAGATAAAAGACACAGAGGACAGCCTATACTGGAGAGGATGCAGAGCAAGGGGAACACTTCTCCATTGTTGATGGGAGTGTAAGCTTGTTCAGCCACTGTGGAATGCAGTATGACGGTTTCTCAGAAAACTGAGAATCAATCTCCCCAAGGACCCAACAATACCACTTCTGGGTGTATACACTAAAGATGCACAGTCACACTCCAAAGGCATTAGCTCAACTATGTTCATAGCAGCATTATTTGTAATAGCAAGAACCTGGAAACAACCTAGATGTCCCTCAACTGAAGAATGGATTTACAAACTGTGGTACATCTACACAATGGAGTACTACTCAGCAGTAAGAAAAAATGTTATCCTAAAAATTGCAGGCAAATGGATTGATTTGGAGAATATCCTACTGAGTGAAGTATCACAAACTCAGAAAGATAAGCAGAGGATGTACTCACTCATTAGTGGACTCTAAACAAACAAACAAACAAACAAGAAAAAAGCAAAGCATGCCCAAGTTGCAAATAACAACCACTGAACAGCTTGGGATCAGAAACACTCTGGACTGACACCTTGGATCCCACTCCCCCTAGAGGAACCCCCAACTCACTCTTGAGGGAGGGGGAAGAAAACTGGATCTGCCAGGAGTGGAGACTGAACTAAGCAATATTGGGGCAGTGGGACCATGGGACTGCCTGCAGCCTGCCCAGGGATGGGATGGGGATTTGTGGAGAAAAAAGAATGACCTGATGTGGTGGGAGGGGGAAGGGACCTTGAATAAGGATATATAAGGTTAGGAAGTGTGACTTCTTTGTTAATAATAATAATAATAATAATAATAATAAAAGGAAAAAAACAAAAAAAAAGAAAAATTTGCCTTTATAGGGCCCACTTATAATAATTCTTGGCCTATAAATAGGTATCAGTGGAGTGTCCTCCCTCAAGGAATGTTGAATATCCCTAGGCTATGTCAGCATTTTGTACAAAAGCCAATAGAAAAAATTCGCAACAAATTCCCAAAATCCATAATATACCATTATATGGATGACATCCTATTGGCCAATTCAAACACTGATACTCTAGGGAAGTGAAAAAAAATTTGCCTGCTTGGGGATTACAAATAGCTACTGAAAAAATACAAAAGGCGAGATTCCATTAATTATTTAGGCTATAAAACAGACCTTCAAAAAATTAGACATGAAAAGGTACAAAGCAGGAAAGATAGATTAAAGACTTTAAATGATTTTCAGAGATTACTAGGATACATTGCCAATTTACGACACACTATTGGAATAAAAAATGATGAACTGGATAATTTGTTTAAAACCTTAAATGGTGACAAGGACTTAAATAGTCCAAGAGAATTGTCACCTAAGGCTGAGAGAGAATTGGCTTTGGTAGAAAAGAAATTACATGATGCACATGTGGATCATGTGGGTCCAGACCTTAATTGCATCCTAGTGATCTTGTTCTCTTAAGCATTCCCCTACAGGAATTTTAATTCAGAGGGAAAATGTTATATTGGAATGGATATTTCTACCACATAAACCGAGTAAAAAAATTAAAGACATATGTGGAAAAGATTTCTGAATTGATCTTTAAAGGGAAATTAAGACTTTGTCACTTAACAGGAATAAACCCAGCAGAAATTGTTGTACCTTTAACTAATGAAGAAATTGACCAATTATGGGTAGGAAGTGAACCTTGGCAAAGAGCCTGCAATAATTTTTTTGGGAGACATTAACAACAAATACCCTCAAAGCAAAAGAATTGAATTTTTAAAGAAAACTAACCAGATTCTTCCTCATGTTGTACGAGATAAACTAATTACTGGAGCTCCCACATTTTATATTGATGCAAGTAAGTCAGAAAAGGCAGGTTATAAATCAGAAAATATAAGTGAAGTGGCTCAAAGCCCTTATAATTCTGTTCAAAAGTCAAAATTATATGGTATTAATGGATTTTATCCAAGCCCTCAACATAGTCACTAACTTTCAGTATGCAGAAAGAGTTATTTTACACATTTAAACTTCTGATTTTATTAATGATGAGTCAGAATTAACTTCATTATTTATTTGGTTTCAAGAAATAATCAGGAGTGGGGATCATCCCTTCTATGTAACACACATTCGATTCCATAAAGATCTGCAAGGTAATGATGAAATTGATAAATTATTAATAGGAAATGTATTAGAGGCCTCAGAGTTCCATAAAAAACATCATGTCAATAGTAAGGGATTAAAAAAAGTTTCTCTATTACTCGGCAACAAGCCAAAGAAATTGTAAAAAGATGTCCCACCTCTTCCTTTTATATCCAAACTCCATTACCAGCCGAGAGTAACCCTACAGGTAGGTATACATAGGAATGAAATCTGGCAGATGGATGTATTGTATTTTACAGAATTTGGAAAATTAAGATATGTACATCATACAAGAGATATGTTTTTAGGATTTCAATGAGTAACTGCTTTGAGTTCAGAAAAGGCTGATTCTGTAATCATACATTTGCTAGAAGTTATGGCCATCATGGGAATACCTGTAGAGAATAAGACAGACAATGCTCTGGCATATGTCTCTAGTAAAATGAAACAATTTTTTGCTTATTATAATATAAAGCATATTACAGGAATACCATATAATCCTACAGGGCAAACAGTCATAGAGAGATCAAATCAAACTTTAAAGGAGATGCTAAATAAACAGAAAGGAGTAACAAAGACCCCTAGAAATAGACTACATAGTGCTTTATTAACTTTGAATTTTCTCAGTGCTAATGAGAAAGGAACAACAGCTGCTGAAAGTCACAGGACTATAGAAAAAACAGATGAACTAAATCAGCCCATCTATTTCAAAGATGTACTGACCTCAGAATGGAAGCCAGGCTATGTGCTACATTGGGGAAGAGGTTCTGCTTTTGTTTCCACAGGTGAAGAAAGTTATGGGTATCATTAAAATTAATAAAAACTCGATTTGAACCAGAGAAACTTCATGAAAATAAGAACTGATGGCTAATCTACCCATACTACAATTCTTACAAGTTGTAAGAAAAGACAAAGGGTTGGGGCAGGTTTTTGTTTGTATCTTTACAGAAAGCCAAAAATACCCATCTTCAGGAAGTTAAAAGACCTTGGACATCTAGACACGTACAACAAAAAGGAAGGTATCCAGAAAAATTCAGAAGGAAAAGAATATTGTATCTATTGGTACCAAATACTCTATGTGGTAAAATCTTTCTTAACTCTGTCTTTAATTACAAAATAAGTTGAAGTCCCAGTTAAATTATAAATTAAAGCTGGCTTTGGAATTAGAGTGTGGTTTTTCTCCTTCTCTAAACCCAAGCATACTTGTTAAAGAAAAATGCAAAATCTCAGTATCATATCAGAAGAGCCACCTGATATGGGACAGAAGAATGACTAAAAAGAAGGGACAGTTCTATTGTCATTAATCTTATTCTGAATAAATAATTTATTTATTCATTTAGCTTTTTGTATATTGTGTTAGGTTTTAGTCTTCTGTCAGTTTTCTGCAGTGATCCATGACAATGCCTAATTGTGAATTGAAAGTATCCAAAAGGAAAACGGGGCCCCACAACAAGGATATAACACGGACTATGACAAAGGCACCAGGTTGACAAACACCAACCAAAGATCAGATCTGGACTACAAACTACTCAGAATATTTAAGGTGGCTAGCTGAGATGAACCAGCTTCACTGACTACTCTAGCCAGGACCTGAGACAAGCCATGTACTTTCTTGCTATGCAGAGACTGGATAACAAATGATACAGCTACACATTTCAGGACTTGACAACCAATAACACTTTTCAGGATCCCCTAAAGACTCCGCTGCCCCCCAGACAGCAGGAAGTAAATTTGAGAACATGATGCCCACATTCCCAAGAGATGGATGGGTGGGTGGTTTTTGGTCTTTTAATGGGTTATGGATAATTGTTGTTATTTAGGGTAATTGGTTAAAATTTGTTATTGGATATGGTTAGAAAAAAGCTGAACAAGAGAGATTAGACTTAGGGTTCTTGTTTGAAAAAAAAGAAAAGAAAGAAAGGGATACAAATATAATAGGATATAAGGGTAGAATATTGAATCTACTTTTAAAAATTACTAGCTTTAAATATTTTACATTGGATTTGATTTTTTGTATATTGTGTATGCTGATATAAGGTTGAGGTTATTTGTCACTGTACATATATTCCTGTTTGCTCAAGGTATTATACAATGTAATATAAATTGCTAGTCCAGGCAAGTTATTATTACCAACTAATTAGGATATAAAGAAATGCAAGTTAGTAGACATTACAATCAAACTTAGTCATATTAGATATGTTTTCAAGATCAGATATATTTTAGATGGACAGGTCTTCAAGCACTTCAGAGATCCATAGAATATGGCATTAAAGAAATTTCAAAAACATAGGTTATGATTATTTTATTATTTTTATTTTTTATTTTATTTTATGTGAATTGGTGTTTTGCCTGCATGTATAACTGTGTAAGGGTGTCAGATCTTACAATTACAGACAGTTGTTAGCTGCCATGTGGATGCTGGGAATAGAACTCAGGTTCTCCGGAAGAATAGTCAGTGTTCTTAAGCGCTGAGCCATCTCTCCAGCCCCTGGTTATTATTTTTTTGACAATGGGATATCTGCTCCTGGCAGCACCAATCCACTTCAGAGAAGATTATGGACATGAAGGAAACTCCTCCATATGAGTTGACCTTCTTTGTGACAAAGCTAGCCACTGGGCAAGAAATTACTCTTACCTTGACTGCTGACAATATGATAATCAAAATGGACAAGCAGGAGAAATACACAAAAGAATTGCTGAACCTTGCCAAGACAAGGTAGAAAGGACTTTGGGAATATCCTGCTGCCCAGAGAAGTCTGTCAGACATGCTAGGCCGATAGGCTGAAGATGGACACTTCAACAACACAGAACTTTGGGTGACTGTCCATTTCTTACTTTTTTTGGAAATTGCTATTTGCTTAATATTATTTTCTTCTTGGGTCTCTGAGGAATTTGAAGATAAGATAGTTAATAGTTATAGTTATCTAGTGACAGTTTTAGAAAAGAAAAGTTAAAGTAAGTTTAAAAGACATCAACATCTAGTTTTTAGGGGCCGGAGATATGGCTCAGCGGTTAGGAGCACTGACTGTTCTTCCAGAGGACCTGAGTTCAATTCCCAGCATCTACATGGCAGCTAACAACTGTCTGTAATTCCAGGATCTGACACCCTTACACAGTTATGCATGCAGGCAAAACACCAACTCACATAAAATAAAAATAAATTGGGGCTGGCGAGATGGCTCAGAGGTTAAGAGCATTGACTGTTCTTCCAGAGGTCCTGAGTTCAATTCCCAGCAACCACCTGGTGGCTCACAACCATCTGTGATAACATCTGGTACCCTCTTCTGTATACTGTATATGTAATAAATAAATCTTTAAAAAAAATAAATAAAAATAAATTAAAAATAAATAAATAGATTAGTTTTTAGTTAGTAATACAAGTTAGATACAAAATGGATTAGGTACAATCCTTTGGACTCATCAAAATAGGATAAATAATGGAATACTTTATTCGAATCTGTCAACTGTTAATGAATTGGACATTTCTTTTGTAATTATTGTTTGTATATTATTATATATAATTATTGTACCTATTGTATATGGTCTTTCTTATGTTAGTTATAACTTCTTTTTTATTTTTGGCACAAAAGGGGATATGTGGATATATATTACATATTTAATAAAATTTGAATATTGGGGAGAGAGCACACAGTCAAATCCTAGGCAGACAGCTCAGGAAATTCTTAAACCTTGAATACAAAGATAAACAGCTGAGTCAGTCACATATACCTTTAATCCCAGCACAGGGGAAGCCTATACCCTTCATCCCACAACTCCAGAGACAGAACTTCTTCTGTTTCTGTGAATTCAAGGCTAAATGTCTTTAATCCTAACCTGGATGGGATAGTATATAAGGGCTGTAGAAACCCAGAGAGAACAGAAGCAACTGGCAGAAACAACCAGGAGCAAGGCTGAGGAAGTTGCAAGACAGCTGGGTGAGAATTGACTGAGGTGCTTCCTCTCTCTGATGTTTCAGCCTTCCCCCGATATTTAGCTCTGAGTCTCAATCGTGATACTACAACCTAGGGTTCTTGGAACCCGCCAGTCCAGCAGACCCCTATACACTCAAGGAAGATTTCCAGAGTGGAGGATGGGAAGATCAAGACAAGCCCCTCAAAGTGGTAGTGTGGCTCCTACTAATGATTTTTCCTGCTGGGACTGAGGCCTCAGGAAGTCCATGGGTTCCTTGGATTCAGACTTAGATGGAACTAGAGACAGGAGAATTCCATGATTGGAACTCTCAGGAACCAGTCAGAGGGGAAAATGTGAGGACCTGGATTCATTCCTATGTTGATACCTGGGGGCAGGACCCAGGTCTGCCAGTGAACCCAGAAGACAATGGATTCAAAGGTTGGTTTCCCACCAGAGAACTCAGCCAACAGCTGCTGTACCTTATCCCTTTGCCCAATCCTGGAATGCCAAAGTGTGTCCTATTTTGCTTACCTATGTTTTTCGTTAGAGACACCAGCCTATTGGGGCTCAGGGTCCTTAGCCTTTCCTCTATGCTGGAACCAGGCTATCGACCCAGGTTCGTGGGAACCTGTATTAACCTGTATATAACAATAAAATCCTCATGCCCCATGTTACAGCGTGTTCAGCCTCCCTTGCATGGAAATTCTTACACGCGAGGATAACATCCCTTACTGCTCTTTCAAAGGACCTGCATTTAATTCCTCCCACTCACATGCTTTCTCATAACTATCCTAACTTCAGTTTCTGGGGATCCAAGGCCTTCTTCTAATTTCCTCATATATTAGGCACATACATGACCCAAAGACATATATGTAAAAGAAACACTCATTAACATAAAATAAATTTATTTATTTATTTAAAGACATGGTTTCACTATGTAGTTCTGGCTATTCTAGAACTGAATATATAAACCAGGTTGGCCTCAAATTCACAGAGATCTGCCTGTTTCTTTCCCCCAGAGTGCTGGTATTAAAGGCATACTGCCATGTAAAGAATAAAATAAATTTAAAATCTAAAAAAAAAAAGAAAGAAAATAAAAAGAAAAGCAGTAGTGGCACATGCCTTTAATCTCAGCATTCAGATGGCAGAGGCAGGCGGATCTCTGTGAGTCTGAGGCCAGCTTGGTCTACAGAGCGAGTTCCAGGACAGTCAGCGCTGTTACACAGAAACACTATTTTGAAAAATCAAAAATAAAGTCTGGAGAGATTTTTATTTAACTCAGAGGTTAAGAGCACTGAATATTCTTCTGGAGAACCTGAATTCGATTCCCAGCATCCACATGGCAGCTAACAACTGTCTGTAATTCCAAGATCTGACACCATTACACAGTTATACATGCGAGCAAAACACCAATTCACATAAAATAACAATATATTTGAAAAATCATTAAAAAAAGAAAAATCAAAAATCAAATGAAATAAAATAAGCCTATACTAACAAAAGCCATGTTTTTTTAAAACTATATACTGGTTTTAAGTCCTGTTTCTGGCAGTGGAGGGAACACACCATCTTTTGTGCCTCAAAGTTCTTTAACAATCCTTGAAATACAATAAAACCTTGCAGTGGATCCCATCTCTTCTCTAGCCCTCACCTAAATGCTGCCAGTCAGCCTTGTCCCAGGATCTACACTCTTATCAAAGGACTCTATCTTCAGATAGGACCCTGCACATACCTTGCTTCTCCCTTTCCTAAGCACTTGTCAAGGTCTCATGTAAACCTCAAGTGATCAACTGACTTCTCCTGGGAATCCATAAATTCTCCAAGACTTCATGAAGCGAACAGTGGTGGTGCTCAACTGGGCAAGGTGGCCAAAACAGTATTGTGTTTTTGTCTTTTGGGACTTTTCTTGAGACAGTCTCACTATATAGCCTTACTGACCATTCCACAAAGCTCCACTTGTCTCTGCCTTGCAAGCGCTGGGACTAATGACATTTGTCACTATACTTCACAATAGTGGGTTTAAATAAAAAAATTCAAAGAAACTAGCAGTCTTTCTTCTAGTCATATGTAATAATTGTCAATAGGCATTTGATGACATCTGAGTAAATATTACATGGGCTACAAACAACAGGACATTAGGTAAGCCTAGCTTCGCAGTCCTTTCTTCCCAATGAAACCTGTGCAACCTACATCTATCACATAGAAATAACTTCACTGACAAGATGGCTCAGTGGATAAAGGCACTGGCCTGAAGCCCTGAGTTGAATTCCCAGAGCCTGTGTGGTTGATGCAGAGAATGACTCCTCCTAAAAGTGGTCCTCTCCCCTTCACATGTGCACATGGACATACACACACACACACACACACACACACACACACAAGTATTTTTTGCACCATTCTCACATGGACTAAAATGCTGAACGTCTTGTCATCTTTCTGAAAGCATAGCTGACACATACCTGTCTTCTTTATTAACTTGAGAGTAGTATGATCTCTGTCTGATTGCAGAGTAGAAGGAGAAAGCCTCATTCAGATAGCTGGTCTCAGATGTTCGTAAACTGTGAGAAAAAAAATTAAATATGACCCAAACTAGGTATAATCTTGAGAAACACATGTTCCAGATTGTCCTACTCCTATGGGGGATGCAAAAGACTGTCCTAATTCTGAGTCAGCAAAGTTGTCTTTCAGTTGCTCAGTTAACAACAGCAACAATACAGCAGCATTTCCCTGCTGCTCCTAAGCACATTCATTCTCATTCTACAAAGGAACAGTATCCTACTTGAGTATACCTGCTCCCAGATCTAAACCTTCTATAACCTCTCACTAATCAGCAGTTATTGAACTTGGGCACATTTCTTTAGCTCTTCTCTCCTTACTAACCTATATTGCTCTTTGAGGAATGATAATGAGCTATGTGGTCTCTTTAGCATGTCTAATTTAATTAAAAAACTTTCAAAAATAATTTACTTTAAAAATTTTATTTAATGCATTGGCAATTTTATACACACACACTGCATTCTTGTTATGGAATATTAATTTAAGATCTGTTACACTTGTTTATGTTGTGGAACATTTGTTTAATGATGCAAAGATGTGCTGCATTCTTTTATGTTGCCATTCGTTTAAGTATGTGAAGATGTGTTACTGTGCCTGTCTAAACCACCTGATTGGTCTAATAAAGAGCTGAATGGCCAATAGCAAGGCAGGAGAAAGTACAGGCAGGGCTGGTAAGCAGAAAGAAAAAAAATAGGTGAGATCTGAGGACAGGGAGATCAAGGAGTAAGAAAAGAAGGGACCAGCCACCCAGCTGCAAAGGCAGACATGAAATAAAAAGGAAAAAAAAAAAAAAAGACATACAGAAATAAAGAAACATAACATAAAAGCCCAGAGGCAAAAGGTAGACAGAATAATTTAAGAAAAGCTGGCAAAAAATAAACCAAGCTAAGAAGTATGACTAAAGAGTAAAACAAACAAAAATTTTGGTTATTCTCTCCTCTTTCTCACCTTCCCACTCTTATCAAATCTTGTTTCTTCTTGTTGCTTTCCAGATTCATGACATGGTTCTGTTGTGCAACCCATTTAGTTTAACCAGGACCATTTCAGCACTCATTAGATTGGGACTACTTATTGGAGCTTGGTGAGGTTACCAGTCAGCACACAACTGCAGTACTGGAAAAACAGTCAGTGATCCTAACCCCTGAACCATCTCTCCAGCCCCACAACTGCAGTACTAATCAATTATCTGTCAGCAGAAAATGGTTCAGGAGTGAGTAGAGACCGATGACTTCTCCATCAAGGAAGATCTGGTGGTTAATAAGCCCTTTTAAGTGCAGACCTAGGATAGATATCATGTGGAGAGTTCATGATTACAGAGACTGGGTCTTGTCCAGAAGATGGCATAATCCAGTCCTTCTCCTTATCTGCAGGCTGGTATTATCTTTTTGTCCCCTCTTCCATAGTTCCTTTTTCCTGAACCTTGGAGGGATGGCATGCATGTCTTCCCCTGGGATGAGCACTCCAGTAAGTCTCTTACTCTTAGTACCATAACAAATGTTTTTTAAGAACTTGTTCTAGCAAAGAGGAATTTGACTGGTGGGCACTCTGAGTGCCATGTCAACACTGGGAAGATGAAAACTTTCCTTATCTCTTTGTGGATGGGGTCTCTCTGTGTAGTTCTGACTGTCCTGAAACTTGCTCTGTATGATTAGGCTGGGCCTTGAGCTCACGAAGCTCTGCCTACCTGAGACTAAAGGATTTTTCCCCCTTTTCTTACCCTTTTAAATTCTAAAAGGTCCAAGTCTTTTGTTACTAATGTTACTTTGTGTTGAGATTTACATTCGTAAAGTGAGATGTGTTCTTTCTTTCACTCAAAGGTGGGACTACACAGGTGTTACTATTCTAAGGAGGCAAATAACTGTTAATTTACCTCACATAATCTTTCAAATATAGCCAACTGGGATGAGTGTTTAAAGAGTGCTATGAACATTCAAAAAAAAAAAAAAACATGCTATATGTCTCTACATACCCATCAAGAGTTAAAAAGTTCCAAGATCAAGAAATCTATTAAAAAAATCAAGATCAAATTCCTCAGATCTGATCAAATGAGTTACTGAAGAGAAAGCCTGACATAAATAACATAGCCTGAATTATGCAAGGCCATTTCATGGTGCCATCTTGATCCATCTGGCCTGAGCAAAAGTCCATCTATAACTCACCATCCTCCTACATGCTTGGTTTTTAACCAAAGAAACTATTTGTTTTTTCCATGTATAATTTACTTACTAATAGTGGTAATACAGCTGCCCAATCTTGGAAGCAATTTCCCCTATTTGCCACCGCTTCAAACCATATCGATTATCTAAGACTTGTCTGTTTACATAGGAGACAAAAGAAGAAACAACAAAATATAAATTTCAAAAATAACCAGTTCTGTAAATTCAATGATAAAATATCATACAATTAGCACAGCTTATGAATTATAAAATTTCAACATAATCATTCAATTACATAAAAAATGTTTCTCTGTCGCAACACTTGGCATTCAACTTTGGGGCACAAATTTCTGCCCCCAAAAAAGCTGCTTACCAGCCAGAACAACATATGACTGGAGGAGAAGTTACTGGCTGGTTAGATTGTTCTGAGTTGGCCCTCAGCTTTAGGCTGACCCAGCCACATGTGTTTCCATTTCACTTTTATCTTTTTTTTCAGTTTTTCAGACAGTGGCCTCTTTCCCCTGGTGGGTTGTGGGTTCTTTCTCTTTATAGACCCACTCCTTGGGCTGCTACCCCACTTCACAGCCATTTGAATTGTCACTGACAACCAGATTGGTGAGTACAACAGATTTTTTTTTTTTTTTTTTAAAAAGGGGGGGGAGAATTTGTTCAAGGCAGAGGCAGGCAGATCTCTGTGACTTTGAGGCCAGTCAGGTCTATAGAGTGAATTCTGGGGGCTGGAGAGATGGCTCAGTGGTTGAGAGCACTGTCTGCTCTTCCAGAGGACCCGGGTTCGATTCCCAGCACCCACATGGCAGCTAACAACTGTCTGTAGTTCCAGTTCCAGGCAAACACCAAGGCAAATAAATAAATAAATAAAGTTTAAAAAAAAAAAATTTAGAGTGAATTCCAGGACAGCCAGTGCTACACAGAGAAGCCCTATCTCAGGGAAAAAAAAAAGTCTACTGAAAGCCTGTTGCAATGGTTCACATTTGTAATCCCATCACTTAGTAGGCCAAGACAAGAAGACTGATATGAGTTTCAGGCCAGTCCTGAGTTCTCAGGGGTTTCTATGCCTGCCAGGATAATGAAGTAAGACCCAATATCAAGGAAAAGACAGACAGACAGACAGACAATAGAAAGTAGTCTAAGTTACTTATACTTCCACCAGGCCTGGAGGATCCTTAATACCAGCAGAGGCAGATGGATCTCGGTGAGCTTGAGACTAGCCTGGTCTTCAGAGTTCCAGGCCAGCCAGGGCTATATAGTGAGAATGTGTCTCCAAAAAAAAAAAAAAAAAAAAAAAAGGGGGGGCTGAGCCAGCAAGATGGATGATTCAATCTGCAGAAGCCACACAGTGGAAGGCAAGATCTGACTCCAGCAAGTAATCCTCCCTTCTTCCCTCCCTCCATTGTTCCTTTCCTCCCACTCCTCCCTCTCCCTCCTTTGTCTCTCAAAAAATCTATTCATGGTCAGAACTATAGCTAAGATTCAATTGTACAATGCACCTTTATGCCCTTTAACTAGAAAACGCTTTACCGATGCTGCTGCTGGAATTTCCAGAGTTTGGTGTAAACATCAAAAGTTCTTCCAAAGTAGGACTGCCATTGCTTCTGTCCATATTGTGGTAAATCTCTGTAAAAGTAAAGTGTGTTCACTTCAAATTTTCGGAAATTATGTATTGTGATGATATAAACTGTATCAATTAAAGTACTTACATTCAGGCTTTCTCTGTTAAACCAAGTTTCAATTTTTGAAGCAGAAATAATTCCAGGAACTAGAACATATATTTTTTAGCCTTGCACTAAATTATAGTTCTTCTTACTGTCCTCTATACATACCTCACCCCTGAGGACACAAACAAATCTTCACTGGCAGGTGATATACTTACTTGGGTACTGCTGATTTCCAATGTTTATCTTTAGCTAAGAAAGCAGTAATCTGAAAATACTGCTTTAGAGAATACTACCATAACTAGAAGTGGGTGTAGTTGGTGCTATTCTCTCCTTCTTAGAAGAGAAATACATGTCCTTAAGCCTGCCAACCTGTGGTTAGAGAAACAAATATTCCTAGTGTATGAACACTGGCCCTAATCATATTATCTTGTTTGGGGCCAAGAATATAAGTTATTCCATTTTCACTTGACCATCTGATCTAAAATTGATTATCCTATAGCCTGCAACACAGAAAAAAAGTTATTTTATAGATTCAGAGAACTGCAGACAGCTCACAGGTAACTGGTGAGTCAGAAATAAATCCCCATTGTAGTAAGGCATGAAAAGTTGGAAACATTTGTTATAGCAACAGTATGCAAAAAAAAAAAAAAAAAAAAGATAATGTAAAAACTGGTGCTAAAAGCAGGTTATTGTAGTGAGAGACCCTGGCATTGGGCTGAGGAGTAAGGCACTATTACCAATGGCTGGAAATGAAGCCACTGGTCCTCTGATGGGATGGCAGAACTCTGCTACCATAATAATCATGCAGGCAATATACTAATGAACTTGGGGGTCTACTTAAAGCAGAAATAGTATGTTACTAGCTAGCCCTGGGTTGTATCAGTTAGTTGTACTTTAATAAAATGCCCTAAGAAAAAAATAAATTTTGGGCTGGAGAGATGGCTCAGAGGTTAAGAGCACTGACTGTTCTTCCAGAGATCCTGAGTTCAATTCCGAGCAGCCACATGGTGGCTCACAACCATCTAAATGAGATCTGGTGCCCTCTTCTGTACACTGTATACATAATAAATAAATAAATATTTTAAAAAAGATAATTTTTGACAAAGGGATGGGGGGAAATAAAGTAAAGATATATATAAGCAGTCAAAATAGAGAAAACCTTTGTAACAAGAGATTTTAGGAATGAAAGGCACAATTTCAAATACTTATCTATAAAAAAACACAACTGTACCAGACATGGTGCTACCTATTTGTAGTGTAACCTAAGCAAAAGGCCTAAACAGGAGGATTATGAGTTTGAGACCATACTAAGCTGTATGTATATAGACCTTGTTTATTTACGCAGCAAACAAGCAACAATATCCTTCATACATAATGAAGAAACAATCCATTAATGTTTCTAAAGACATACTCACTAAGGAAAAAACCCCAACAATCCCACAGCAATTTAATATTTTAGTAAATTTTTAAAATATCAGATTATTTTCTTATAATAGTTGCTTTTTTGCTTAAATACAAAAGATGTAGGCTGGTGGGATGGCTCAGTGGGTAAAGTGTTAGCTGTTTAAGCCTGAGCCCAATCTCTGGAACCTACATAAAGATGGAAGGAAAACTGGGCAGTGGTGGTACACATCTTAACTCCAGCACTCAGGAGGCAAAGACAGAAAGATCTCTGAGTTTGAGGTCAATATGATCCACAGAGTTTCAGGACAGCCAGAGCTGTTACATGGAGAAACCCTGTCTCAAAAAACCAACGCCCCCAAAAAAGATGAAAGGAGAGAACTGTAGAGAGCTGCCTGCAGCCACGCCTTAAAGATGGCACTGGCTTCTGCCCTCCACCTTCCACATGGTGAGTGCTCTCAGTGACAAACTATCCCATAATTGGCTAGGCTGAAGATCTGGCTTGCTTCTGCGTACCTGGACCAATAGGTGGTGGCCATGTGGCATACTGGGGTTGGCTGCCCAGAGGCTATTTAGGCTGCAGGCAGGTTTTCCCCAGGAGGAAGAAGGTGTAGTAAGTCAGTTAGTCCCCTTCGTAAGTGAGTCAGAAGTCAAAAATCAAGGTTCCTGAATAAAACTGCTGAAAGAAGAACCTGGGTGTTGCGTCTTCCTTGCTGGATGAGGCGGTATTGACAAATGGTGGCCCATGACGGGATTCTACTCTCAACGAAGGCTCAGAACTTTCTGCAGTTCAGGGTAATCAGTGCACTGGTAAGTTCCCAGGTAAGGTGGGAATCCGCGTTCAAAAGCGGGTGGAAAAGTTCCCGGATAAGGCGGGAATCCACGTTCAAAGTGGGGTAAAAATTTTGCTCTTCTTTGTAGGCAGAGAGAGAGCAGGACAAAAGGCTCGCCAGCAGGCGAACTGAAAGCATAAGCAAGAGATTATATAAGAGGTTACTAGATTAGTTATGGATGCTTTTTCATTGCACCCAATTTTTTTTGGCTCTTAAGGAGCTGTTTCAATAAGGTTTTTCTGGTAGCAGCATTTTCTGAGTCTGCTCTGGTTGCCATATTGAAAAGCGGCCAAGAGGGGCAGAGTCAGAAATTAAAGTGACACCAACCTTTTAAAAGCTCTTTGAGTTAGAAAATGATTAGGAATTCTAAATAAAACAGATTTAGACTCTCAAAACCCCTAAATGGGGAAGGAAATAAAGATAAAAAAAGCCACGTAAAGATGGCAGATAAACAGAGAGTCTGGATTCTGGTTATTGCGTGTTCTTTTAATTTTTTAACTTTTAATGTGCTAATTGCAGGGAGACAATTGATTGCTAGGGCTGCTAAGTTAAACAAATGCAAGTATTTTGAAGATGTCTTGACTTTGAAGTCTGTTTGTAGGAATGTGTTGCTCGGGAAAGGAGTTTCTGCTTTTGTCTCCACGGAGGATCAAAGCCTGTGGATTGGTTCTGGGCGGGTGTGGTTCCATTTGCCGAGGCCACCTGAAGCTGATAGGAGGCAGTGGAGGGTAGCCAGGCTGTGTTGGAGGTGTTGCAGGAGATCAGAGGGGGCGAGCAGTGAGCGGGGACAGAGTGAAGGGGGAGGATAAAAAAAAGAATAAAAAAGGAAGGAAAAGGAGGATCCAGATAGAAGAGAATGCTGCGCGTCCCCAGCATGTCAAGCCGTGCCTTCGGTTCCCCCTCCCTAGGTGGAAGGTGGGGATTGCGGTTTAAGGCGCACTTTCAGTCTGGGGGCATGGAGGGCAGTCAGAGCTAAGCTGGTGCCCTTGCCTCTTAAACCTGTATGGGCTGAGTCTCTTGGAAAGGGAGTCTCACCTCTCACTGAGTCTGCCTTCTTACAGCTTACCTGTGGGGGTTAGAACAGATGAGTTTTAAGTGAGAGTAGGAGAGCCTAAGTTGTTTATATTCCAGCCACCTGGGGAATTTCCACCTGTGTGCTCTGCCTTGGGTATATGTTTGAGCCTGAGGGGCTCAGTAAGCGGCATTCGGCATTCTCCCTGCACAAATGACCCAGCAGTCTTGTAGGTCTAATCAGCGTGTCTTTAAATCTTCAGGCCTGGGAGGCCAGTGTACTTTGAATAATCTTTCTCCCAATATAGCACAAGCCCTGGATGTACAAAAGGGCATTAATGTTCAGCTAAAGGGAGGCTTGATGGTGGTCAACCAAAGGATTGATCTGGTTCAAGAGCAAATTGATACCCCCTGGCAGTTTGCCCAACTTGGCGGTCAGTGGAAATATGCTGGACTGTGTGTGACTAGTATACAATATGGCAATTTTACCTGTGCTGCAAATTTGTTTAAGCAATTGTCTAGTTATCTTTTAGGTAATTGGACGGGAGAATTCGACAACCTGATGGAGCAACTGAGGGTGGCTATCGTCACGGTGAACTCGACCCGGGTGGATGCCAGACTGGTGGAGGGATTGTCCTCGTGGATCCCTGATGCCATGAAGCATCTTAAGGAGTGGGTGGGTATAGGAGACTCGATGGGCCTCCTGGTGTTGGTCTCCTTGGTATGCCTGTGGTGCATTTGCCGGATTAGGCTTCCCAGTGTCACAATGCAGGCATGATTATTCAAGCCTTTACAGCTGTTAAAGCAGGACAGTCCCCTTATGCTTGACTGGCTACCTTAAAGGATTAATTTTCCTAGGCGCAGGATGCAAGGCTTGAGCACTCAACTTGGGACCCGCCGAGCCTTGGGACCCAAGAAGCCCGCCTCATTGCATATGGGTTGATACCTTGCGTCCCACCTCTGGGAAAAAGGGTATCAGACAGGTCTGGTGCTCACTGGGTGGATGACACCTGAGTGAGGATCAGTGCAATGTCCCTGGTCCACTCTACAGAGATCAGACCTCTACTCTTGCCTGTTGCTATAATGTAAATAAGGGGGAACTGTAGAGAGCTGCCTGCAGCCGCGCCTTAAAGATGGCACTGGCTTCTGCCCTCCACCTTCCACATGCTCTCAGTGACAAACTATCCCATAATTGGCTAGTCTGAGGATCTGGCTTGCTTCCACGTACCTGGACCAACAGGTGGTGGCCACGTGGCATACTGGGGTTGGCTGCCCAGAGGCTATTTAGGCTGCGGGCAGGTTTTCCCCAGGAGGAAGAAGGTGTAGTAAAAGTCAGTCAGTCCCCGTCGTAAGTAAGTCAGAAGTCAGAAATCAAGGTTCCTGAATAAAACTACTGAAAGAGCCTGGTGTCGCGTCTTCCTTGCTGGACAAGGCGCTCATGACAGAGAACTGACTTCACAGGTAGCTTTCTGAGCTCCATGTCATAAGTACTCACAAATATGTCACAGACATACAGAATAATGGTGATGATAATAAAAGTTGTATTTATATTTTCACTGTGAAGGAGCAGGCAAAAGCACCTTGGCCTGAATATTTTGACTTCAGACTGCTAATTTTACTTGTAGAGTAAAATAAATTTTAGATTCCCAAGCCCTAGGGGAGAAGGGGACTTTCCAACAGCTGACCTACCTCCTCCCTAAACCATAGTCATGTATCTTTACTTCTCTAGAAACAGTATGGCTATTCCTAACAACAAAAAAATAAATGAATCTGATTGGTTGAACTAAAAAGCTTATACTGTGTATTGGGTGACAATGATGGAACATACAAAGAAGTCCCAATTTCTAACTCCTGATAGGTAAAAATTCTAACTGTAATTTTTCAATAAGTCTATAAATTTAATGCTTATAAACCCTACTTCTACCTCTGTGTGGAGCTGTCAGGAGAAATAAGGCTCCTGATCCTTGTCCTACAGCCGTAATTGATCAGTGACCTGCTTATATGGCAAATTATTAAGATCTTTGGAACATAAAAGTATTGTCCCTCTCCTTCCTCATGTTGCATAATGGGCTAGGTGTAACAGTTATTATACAAAACAGTCCCCCCCACACACTTTTTAGGCTTAAAACAAAAGAGGGTTTTAAAGATAAATGTTCTGTGCCCAATGTTGGGGTTATCAAATGAAAAAATAACTAATGAGATAAAAGTCACTGATTTTCTAGTCTCACTAAGAAAAATCACTAAACAAGATGTCAGTAAATAATAAATACAAACATTTCTCACATTCAGAACAATAAGCAATGTTACCTACATACATATATTTTAAATGCTAATTTCCTCAAAAGAATTTAGAGCATTTATCATCCAAGTCTAAAGAATCAGCCACTAAGATAGCAAGATGGCTTAGGAAGTAAAAGAACCTGTTGCCAAGGCTGACAACCTGAGTTTGATCTGCAAGATCCACATGGTAGAATAAAAGCACCAACTTCTTAAATATGTCCCTTTACCTTCTCATAAATGACATGGCTTGTGAGCACTACCCCTTCCCTAATACCAAATAAACAGAAAAAAATTAAAAAATCAGCCATAAAAGTTTCTTTTACAAAATAAGGTTAATTTATTTCCTATCATCACCCTTTCCAAATGACACTATCTTAGAAGCTAACATATAAACCATTATAAAATGCCAAGTTGAAAGTCTAAAATTAAATAAGATATTTGATAAAGAGCTTTAGACTGGTGGTGGTGGTGGTAGTGGTGGTGGATGCCTTTAATCCCAGGAATTGGGAGGCAGAGGAAGGAGTTATCCCCATGAGTTCAAAGGTAGCCTGGTCTACAGAGTGAGTTCCAGGACAGCCAGGACTACAGAGAGAAACCCTGACTTGAAAAACAAAAACAAAAAAGAGTTCTAGATAAATTCGTCTAATATTCAGAGCTTGACTCTTGCTTTTAACTTTGGATGCATCATCTGATTATTGCTGTCAATAGAGATGGGACATTAACGATTCACGGAGTTAAACTAATTAGGGCTCGGTGAATTAAATGACCTTGCATTTCATATTGCAAGCTGGCTGCTCACATTCTTTTCCTGAGATTTTTGAGGAATGTGCAGCTATGTGTATGACACCAGTCTCTCTTTACATCTTCAGTGCTGTCAGCAGACACCAGGAGGAGAAGACTCGGCAGAAACAGACCGAATGACTAACCTGGTCCTTTTAGGTGTAGCCAGTGTGAAGCTGAGTTGTCAAAAATCTGTAAGTTTCTTCCAAGTTTCTATAAATCAACCATCTTCATTCACTTGAATGAGCTACGATCACTAATGCCTACCCAATGATTACCCTTCAGCCCTCTTCCCTGCCAGTCTTCTTTGGTATGACACTTCCTTAATTCCTGACCACTTACAACTCTGTTTTTCACAATGTCTTTTACTGGCTTCTTTTTCCTTAGTGTGGTCCTCAAATACTTAGATTCTCTCTATTGCATGTGCTTATACACACATGAACATGCTCCTGTGTCTTTGTGTGTGAACACTTGCTAGAATCCTAATCCAATATATTCTCTCTCTCTCTCTCTCTCTCTCTCTCTCTCTCTCTCTCTCTCTCTCTCTCTCTCTCCCCGTGTGTGTGTGTGTGTGTGTGTGTGTGTGTGTGTGTGTGTGTGTGTATGTGTAAAGTTGCTTGGGAATTGTGGCCCGTATGATAGGTTTCAAATTCAAACTCCTAATCCAATATTCTCTTTTTTCTAACATATAAGGTAACACTCTAGATTTTCTTTCATCCCCTTAGCACTGAAATTGAATGCAGGCAACACATATTCTAGGCAAATAGTCTACTACTGAGCTATATCCACAGCCCTAGATTTTCTTACATTAGCAAGAATCATATTGTTTTGTTTTTGAAGCAGAGTTAGAGCTTTAAGAAGATATTTTAAGCTGGGCAGTGGTGGCACATGCCTTTAATCCCAGCACTTGGGAGGCAGAGGCAGGTGGATCTCTGAGTTGAGGCCAGCCTGGTCTATAGGGTGAGTTCCAGAACAGCCAGCTATGCAGAGATACCCTGTCTGGAAAAACAAGAACAAGATATTTTAATACAGACTTAAGTAGAAGGCACAGACACATAGGCAATCCCTCTCCCCACCCAAGATTACAGATAGAGACTTTCTGAAGAGGGAGAGTCTCTTTTCTGGGAACTAATTCTGTCCCCCAGGGCTAGGGTGCTGCAGATCTCCACAGAGCTGTAGCCAAAGGCCAAGAAATATCTGACTTCTCTGAATCAGCTTTTGGTTCACAAACACCCAGCCCAGCCCCTGCACAAATCTGTATTTATGCAGAAAAGTTGTAAGGCAGACATCACATCAGCTGCAATTCATGTTCCTATGTTTATTAGACAAAGGGCACTTGAGACTGAGAAAGTGAACATTTCCTTGTTTAGTGCTTACACTATTGTTTATTATTATTATTATTATTATTATTATTATTATTATAAATTACTTTTATTTATTGGAATGGGCATGTGTATGTAGAAGTCAGAGAGTAACTTCCAGGCCTTGGTTCTTGTGTTCTATCATGTGAGTCACAGGGATTGAAGTCAGGTCATCAGGGTCTAACAATTACCTAGAAGAAAATACCTTGGGGTGTCAGTAAAGTGATTTCCAGAGAGGTATGACTGAGGATGGAAGGTCCACCCTGAATGTGGGTGGCACTGCTCCAGGAGTTGGAGACTCAGGTTTCTTCTCCATAATGGACTCTACCTTTATTTACACTGTGAGCAAAATGAACCCTTTTCCTGTAGCTGCACTATGTCTGAGCAACAGGAGACAATTAAATACTTCAGAGTGTTAAGCTTCACAGGTATAAAGGTTGAGTGTTTTCAGCAAGATAAATACCTTAATGTGTCAGATGAACAAGCAAAGTAACTTCAAAGGAGTTTTGAATAAAAAGGGGGAAAAAAAGGCTCTCTGCTTATCTTTATATTCTGCCTTGTGTCTAGTGTGATGCCCAGAATGCTGGTGTTGGTACAGGGGGTACTTAGTCCATCATTCATTCCTAATAATGGCTTAGAATGCTGAGTAACTGATTTGAATTCAGACTTGCTAAGTCAAATAGAGCAATGGAATGGCATCTTAAAACCAGCTTCAGGAGGCTTAAGGACATCACATCTAGACAGATACCTACTAATAACTTTATTTTCCAATATTATCATGCTCTTGGGAAAAGAGGTTGCCAAATTTTTGTTTTGTTTTGTTCTTACTCTCACTATGCTGCCCAGGTTGGTCTTGAACTTCTGGGTTCAAGAGATCTCTGGGGTAACTAGGAAGAGAGATGTATGTTGTCAACAGCCATCTTGGGTTGCATCTTTAAACCCCAAGATGAGGCTGGAGAGATGGCTCAGAGGTTAAGAGCACCAGCTGCCCTTCAAGAGGTCCCGAGTTCAATTCCCAGCAACCATATGATGGCTCACAACCATCTGTAATGAGATCTGGTGCCCTCTTCTGGCCTGCAGGCATACAAGTAGAACACACTGTATACATAATAAATAAATCTTTAAAAAAACCAAATAAACCCAGATATGCCTCTTCCTAAGATTTTAGGGCTCATTTCTGGCAACTGGTCAAGACTATCTCATAGATGTGGTAGTATCTAAAACAGTCCCAGATGATGGTTCTTTTGAGGAGCGAAAGACCAGAGGATTCTATTCCTGAAGTTAAAAACTAACAGATGTTTGAGATTATTTTTCCTATCTTGGTGTAGAGCTTCAGTGTTTCCAACAGCACCTGTTACTATGATAAACACAGGAGAAGCCAGGTGTTATTTGTGACCAGGACAACAAACACTGGAGGATATTTAGAGAGCCTTAACATGCCTTACACCCTCTCACATTTTTCTCTTCCTAGGAGTCTTTTTTAATTAAAATTTATTATTTTTATTTTATGTGCACGAGTGTTTTGCCTACACATATGTAAGTACATCACATAAACACAAAAGAACAAAAGAGGCTAGATTTTAAGGACCATGTCTGAGAGTCAGGATTCTCTATCCAGAGACAATGGCCCCAATGAGATGGAGCCTGAAGGTGTCATTGAGAGCAACTGGAATGAGATTGTGGATAGTTTCGATGACATGAACCTTTCAGAATCTCTCCTCTGCGGTATTTATGCCTATGGTTTTGAGAAGCCTTCTGCCAACCAGCAGCAAGTCATTCTTCCTTGTATCAAGGGTAATGATGTGATTGCTCAAGCTTAGTCTGGGACTGGGAAAACAGCTACATTTGCCATATCAATTCTCCAGCAGATTGAGTTAGATTTAAAGGCCACTCAGGCTTTGGTTTTGGCACCTACTCGTGAGTTGGCTCAACAGATACAAAAAGAAGTAATGGCATTAGGAGACTACATGGGTGCCTCTTGTCATGCCTGTATTGGGGGCACCAATGTTCGTGCTGAGGTACAAAAGCTACAGGTAGAAGCTCCTCACATCATTGTGGGCACCCCAGTCAGGTGTTTGATATGCTTAACCGAGATACCTATCCCCAAAATACATTAACATGTTCGTGCTGGATGAAGCAGATGAAATGTTGAGCCATAGGTTCAAGGACCAGATCTATGATATATTCCAAAAGCTCAACAGTAACACATAGGTAGTTTTGTTGTCCGCTACAATGCCCTCTGATGTCCTTGAGGTGACCAAGAAGTTCATGAGAGACCCCATCCAGATTCTTGTAAAGAAAGAAGAGTTGACCCTGGAGGGGTCTACATTAATGTGGAATGAGAGGAATGGAAGCTTGATACATTGTGTGACTTGTATGAAACCCTGACTATCACCCAGGCAGTAATCTTTATCAATACGGGCTCACTGAGAAGATGCATGCCCGAGATTTTACTGTTTCTGCCATGCATGGAGATATGGACCAAAAGGAACGAGATGTGATCATGAGGGAGTTCCAGTCTGGTTCTAGCAGAGTATTAATTACCACTGACCTGTTGGCCAGAGGCATTGATGTGCAGCAAGTCTCCCTAGTCATCAATTATAACCTCCCCACCAACAGGGAAAACTACATCCACAGAATTGGTCGTGGTGGCTACTTTGGCCAAAAAGGTGTGGCTATTAACATGGTGACAGAGGACGACAAAAGGACTCTTTGAGACATTAAGTGTCAGGGACCAAGACATTGGCTTGAGCCTCTAGGCCTCTAGCTAAAGGCTCCCGTGGGAACTGACTGAGAAACCAACCACCGAGCCAACACAATGTTCTCCCAAGAAGAATAGACATTCTCCCAAGTAAAATAGATGTTCTCCCAGGTAGAATAGAAGTTTTTTCCAAAGTAAAAGAGATGTTCTAGTTTGCTTCACAGTGACAGAGAAGTAACTCTAAAGAATAGAATAACAGGAACATTCTGTGGCTAAGATACGTAGCAGTCCTCCCTTAAAGGTAGCTCTAAAGAATAGAATAGCAAGAATATTCTATGGTTAGGTTACCTAGCAACTCTCCCCTGAAGCAAGACCAGTCACCCTTTTACCCTGTCAATATCCTGCTTCCCTGGCCAGCTTCCTGCAGGTGTTTGAAGATTGCCCCCTCCCCATATTCTACTATATAAGCATGTTTAGAATCATAATAAAACTGCAGCTTGATCAGAATCCCGTTTGACCTGCTGCCTTCCTTTGCGTCTCCCTTCCCTTCATTCTCTCTCGTAGGTGGTCTCCCATGTTGATGCCCCGCGGGCCGGGGCGATTGGTGCCCCAACGTGTGGCACGACCATTCCTCACGAGAAAAGAATGTCCCTATCGGTAGAAAGTCCAAGCGCTTGGTGTTCGTCATTCTCTCCAGGATCACCCGGCCCGGAGAGAAGCCTATTGAGGTACGGAGGAGTGACAGGGACGAAGGTCGGCTGGGTTAGATTGCTGAACCATGGGACAGGGCATTTCAGCCCATGACCAATTTGTCAAGGGCATTAAGCAAGCACTCAAGACGAGAGGAATGCGGGTTCGTAAAAAAGATTTAGACTTTCTTTAATCATCTAGATGATTAATGTCCATAGTTTCCACAGGAGGGGACGATTGATGCAAAAAAAAAAAAAAAAAAATAGAAAAGGGTAGGTAATTGTTTCCAAGATTATTATAATGCTTTTAGACCTAAGAAAGTCCCCGTTCAGGCATTTTCTTATTAGAATTTAGTAAATGATACTTTAAAAATATATAATAATTCTCCAGATATCCAGGCAATTATTAAGGAGGAAGGCATTGAATAAGGATCACTTATTCTACCAGGATTTTAAAAATCCTCCAAACACGGAGAATTAGGGCTAAAGACAAAGCAATTTTTTTTTCTCACAGAAGCAAGTATGCTTTTGTATTTGAATCATAGTATTAAGAAACTTTTACAGTGTTAATATATTGCATTGTTTTTATACTTCCTGGCTGAGAGGACAGGACTGATACAGGTGAAATGCTGATGGTGTCTTTAAATTAACTCTTAAAAGAGTATGAAGGTAGTAAGAGCATGAAAAGTTTTGGTCAAAAATCCAGATGCCTCCCAACATTTGGGAAATAGAGATAGATGGATCTCTGTAGCCAAGGCTACACAGAGAAGCCTGCACTGTATCTAGCTTCTTTTCTCAGCATAATGTTTTGACATTCATATATATAGCATGTGTTAGTATTTTCTCCTTTATTATTTCTAAATGCTGCTGCATGAACTACATATTGCATTTTGTTTATGAACCCATAATAGGGGAGTAGATATTTTTATTTCTCTTAGCTAGAGTCCAAGAAGTGAGATTGCAGAGTCATGTGGCAACTTATGTTTCTTATATACTTGAGGAACTGCCAATGTTTTCTACAAAAGCTGTATTCTGGCCTTTAGTTTCTGGTATAGCCAGGACAGTAGGCATGTTATACCATGTCTCTTATCTTTTCTTTAGAATTTTGCTACTGTACCATGAATGTGGGTTAGTTATAATCTCTTATAAATACTGCCCTGCTAAGTTGTTCTGTCTTATTGCCTGGCTGTAGTAAATGTAATTCCATAAGGATTTAAGCTTAATTTACAAACATTTGGTATCATACAGTATAAAGTTTTAACACCTTATGCTAACGAAACCTCCATTTCAGCCTTGTTACTACCAAGCCCTAGGCTTCAAGGCTCAACTGCAGCAGGAGCCTTCAGTTTAACCCACCTTAGGCTCTAAGGGCCTGGGCACTGAGAGTTTTAGCATAAGAATGAAGGCCAGGCTCCAGGCCACATAGGTTTCTGAGCAGCATAGACTCTGGCTATTCATGACATTCATAGGTACAAGCCACTAATTCAGAATGGACATTTTATGTGCTCAAAAATGTGTAGTTTTAATAATCATTATCCTTCCTCAAAAATTGATTGACTTTTAAAGACTTATTCAGTGTGTTTTTCCAGAGTTATTTCATTATGACCCTTTAAAGAACGCTAGAAAATGCTGTGCAATGGTGGTCTTTCCACCGATTACAGAGGTGCAAATCACAACAGCCAAATCTGCTCAAGTGGCATAGTTTCTAGCTATACAACTGGCCTTAATACATATTCTCCTGAACTATTTAATCTGTTCATTGAGAGTCAATATGTGGCATGGATTCTTGACCCTTTAGAAACAGCTAGTTATATTGCACCTGTGAGTAAAGTGTGTCAGCTTTCATTAAAAATGCAGGTTTTTGTGGGACAGAACTCAGCTACTCTATGTGGGATATTTGCTTGCTCATTCTGACCTCCCTAATGAAGGCAATGCCCATGCTGATCAGCTTACTGAATCAACATATATTATGTTTAATGCATTTAATAATGTATTTTAAGTCCATCAAAGATTTTATCTTAATGCTGGATCTTTGAAATTTCATTTTAAGATCACAAAGGACCAAGCCATTCAAATAGTCAAACAGTGTCCTTTGTGTACAGAATTTCTGTCAGTAAACTATTTTGAAATGAATCCTCGGGGCATTTTGCTCCTAATCATATTTGGCAGAGAGATGTTACTCATATTCCCTCCTTTAGAAGGATGGTCTATGTCCATGTTTCTGTTGATACTTGTTTTCATCTTATTTTTGCCTCTGCACATTCTAGAGAAAAAGCTAAGGATGTTAAAAGCCGTTCCTTATAGAGTTTCCAAAAGTAATGAAAACAGATTAAGTTTTGCCAAATTTTGTGCTGAAGACTGAGATTTCTTATAATTTTTATGGGTCTGACAATTGTGGAAGCAACTCTCATTGCACTCTTCAAGTTTGTATTTTAAAACTAAGAAGGGAGAGTATGCAGCCACACCTAAAGACCATTTATCCTTCAATTTTTTTATATTTTAAATGTTTTAACTGTGGATTCTCAGTCACTTACTGCAGCTGACAGATGTTGGAGGCTTAGCAACGTGGCCTTATCTCAGGATCAATGAAAAAATCTGGCAGATGGCACTTAACATACACCAGACCCAGTTCTGGTGTAGGGGACAGGGTATGTTTGTGTTTTTTCCACAGGATGCAGACTTCAACAGGATGCAGATGATCCGCACCTCGAACACTCCTAGACTGAGTCTCCCTGGGACAGAGACAATGACTTCCTGCTGACTGAAGCTGACAACTCAAAGTGGAGAGCAGAGTAGCAGTTGACCTGCCCTACTCACGAACTTCTAACCCTGCAGATTGCAGGTGGCAACAAGCACTCGAGTCCCGATTGACACTCTCCCAGGTTATGGGACAGGGCAGATGTCTGATCACTGCTGGAGCCAAGGCCCCATCCCACCTGCAGCCCCTTTGTAACACCACTGACTTTCTCAACAGATTGGACACCTCTGGATACATCCTTCCCACCAACGACACCTGGAGGGCCTGCATCGATGGCCTGACTCCCTGCATCTCCCTAGAGCTTAATACTGCTACTTCCCCATTGTTTTGTATTTTAATCCAGATTATTCCTCACCTAACCTACTACTCTCAGGAGCAGTTTTCTACCCTGTGGGAAGGTATACCAACCCAAGAAATGTCCCTCCCTAGGTATAAACGAGAGCCTATTTCCACCACTACTTTAGCTGTCATGTTAGGATTGGGTGCCACTGGGACAGGGACGGGTACAGCATCTATGGTTTTATCAACAAACATTACTCTGAACTTAGGGTCTCCATAGATGAGGATATAGTACAGCTAGAGAGAGGCATCTCTGCCCTAGAATGATCTCTCACATCCCTTTCAGAGGTTGTTCTACAGAACCGTCGAGGGTTGGATTTACTGTTCCTCCAACAAGGAGGCCTATGTGCAGCCCTCAAAGAAGAATGTTGTTTCTATACTGATCACACTGGGGTCGCTAGACATAGCATGGCCAAGGTTAGAGAAGGATTAGAAAAGCGTAGGCAAGAAAGGGAAAAGGAGCTCTACTGGTTTCAAACATGATTCTCCACCTCTCCATAGCTCACCACTATACTACCATCCCTCCTTGGACCAATGGTCAGCCTGGTTATTATTTTAAGACTTTCTACAACACCTCCATTGAAGAAATGCCCCTCAGTGTTGCTGACCTCATTTGAGGGGCTGTCCTGCTACCTGCCCTAGCCAGGGTTCAGTCCTGGGGTGCTGAGGAACAGCTGGAGTGGGGAGGGAAGGAAGCCAAGGGATGGACATCTTGTTTTTTGTTTTGTTTTGTTTTGTTTTCTCTCTCTTTGAATAAATGTCACTTTTTGAGGCAGAGAGAGAGAGAGAGAGAGAGAGAGAGAGAGAGAGAGAGAGAACAGAAGAAAGCAGAGAATCCTCTGAATCACAACTGAAGGTAGTTGTGAGCAGGCATGTAGGTGCTTGGCAACTACATCTGGGTACTTCTACAAGAGCAACAAAGGCTCTTAACCACTTAGCAATCTCTCTAACTCCCCCACTTCCTTAAGATTTTTTTTTTAATTTAGGTTTTTAATTTAGTTTAGTTCTGTATGTGTGAGCATGTGCTTGTACATTCACATGCCCAGGTAAGCATGTAGTTGGTTCTCTCTACAGTGTGAGTCCAAGGGATCAAACTCAGAATATAAGATTTAGTAGGAAGCACTTCTACCTGATCAGCCATCCCACACATCTTCCTGGAAGAGCTTAAAAACAACATGCTGGGCATGGTGGAAAATGGCTTTAATCCCAGATCTCAGAAGGCAGAGGAGGTGTCTCTGGTTATTTCTCAGGTCAGCCAGAGCTATATGGAGACCTTGTCTCAAAACGAAAACCAACGAAACAAAAAAACCAAAACAAAAACCAAAACCCTACCTCAAGAAAAACAAACAAAAACTAACTGCAGTAATATTAACCCAAATGCATCCCTGATGTAATTTAATGGGAACTGTAAGAAGGCTTTCTCTACACCCATCCAGACAATTAAGATTTGAGAAGAGCTGTCTTATGAGACCTCTGAGAATTAAAGAGAATTGTTGAGAAAGACACCAATCTGCCCTAGGTTTACTATGTCAGTATGACATTTATACTGCTGGATTTGGCAGAAGCTTTAAATATACTCAGAACCTCCTCAAAACTGAACAAGAAGACAACAAATCTAAAAACTCACAGAAAACATTTTTTATCAACACTAACTTTGAGGCCCTAAACCAATATGATTTGTGTCCTGAAATCTGGGCACACAAAGAAAGGCCAGGGCCCTCATATAACAATGGCTATGTAAGAATACAGGAGAAAGCATGGTCCTCAGAGGAAATTAAACCAGCTAACATTCTACACTTTGGATTTGCAACTTGTAGATCTGGGAGAAAATACATGTCCAGTGCTTAAGTATCCAGTTTATGGTACTTTGTTATGGCAGCTAATCAAGAAAGAATATAATAAATGATACAGCTTCTGATGATCACCCAAATGCAGGTGGTTGGTTACACACTGTCAACAGGAAATATCCTTTAAGTTGTCAGCAACTATAGAAGGTAACTGAAAAACCAAAAGGAGACAAGTGATGGACTAGCAAAGAAGAGATCCCAAAACAGCCAGCACAGGGAGCTGTGTAGGCTACTGTGACACAGAACCCAACAGGTAAAATTTGGCCTGAGCCCTGAGCACAATTCATACAGAGCTACTGAGTACTAGAAATGAGAATTTCTAGTCTAATCTGAATTGAGACCCAAGCCAGTGTAAAACAGTCACTGCATCCAAGGACTTGACATAAAAAGGGATGGTAAGTCCTACACAGATCACACTATTGACATATTGAATCAAATAACACACATTATTATTGTTTCTTTTTTTACTTTTAAAAAGGTAGCTAGAATATATAATTACATCTGCAGCTCACATTAAATATCTCTTTTTTTATTATTATTTCTTCTAATCTTATTGTGTAGCCCTGGCTGGCCTAGAATTTTGGGCAATTCTTCTGTCTCTGCTTTGTAATAATTCCTGGCACGTAGAAGCTATGTGGTAAATGTGCTAGCCCAACAGTCTAACATGGCACTGGCAGAACACACCAGCATGCCCCTAGGTATAACTATGTAAATTTGTACCCACCCGTTCTCTTATAAGGAGATGCCACGAGGAGGGTCACTCTTTTTTCCTCCTGCTTCTCTTCCCTTGTACCCACCTGGCAACTTCCCCAAATCAACTCTAGTGTGGCAGCTGGTAGTGTGTCCATTCTCATGTGTGAAACCAACATGCAGCCCAGGAACTGGGATTATAGCCACACCCAGCTCACATTAAGTTTCTTAATTGCTGAGTCATCTCTCCAGCCCCTCACACTAAATTTCTAAGTAAATGCTTTTCTAGACCATGAACCCAAGACACTCAACATATTTGGTGGCTGTCTAGCTTGACTCTTGAGTCAAGCCACATGAAATGAAAACATGGAGCATACTCAATGCTGAAATAACTTTATTAATTTGCTGAATTGGCCTGTGGGAGAATTAAGAAAGAGGAAAGGAAGAAGAAGAAGATAGAGAAAAAGGAAAAGAGGGAGACCTCTTTTTAATTTCTAAGTTCTCTTTTGTAGGAACAAGGACATCACAAAGACAAGCCTCTAATGAAAGTACTAAAGATTATCCCTTCCTTTGTAAGCACCAGTGATACATTTATTTAATTTCTATAATTACTTTCACTTAAGACTGTTACACTTCACTTTGGTGCTTATTCACAACCCCACCCTACTTCCCCAAGGCTTGTTTTGGCTTTGTGTACTTACTCCTCTAGGGTGAAATAATTAGGGACTTAGAGAGGCCTCCACTTTTCCAAGTTATCATTCTCACTGAGTCACAGCTCCGTTTCTCAAACCTAGGTCTGGAATTGCTGCCTGGAATAATCTCACCATGGCAAACAGAACCTGATAATGCACTTGACCTTTTGAGCATTTTCTGAAAGTATTTAAAGCTTTTAAAAAAATTATTCTCACTTCCTGACTACATGCAAGCACTAAGTATGTTTGTTTTGTTTAAAAAAATATACTAAGGCTGGAAAGATGCTCCACATTTAAGAGTATGAAGGGCTCTCGTAGAGGACCTGAACTCAATTCCTAGCACCCACACTGGGTGGCTCACACTAGCCTGTGTGGGACCCAGAGCAACTTTATCACACAACTGCTATGACAGGGTTAATAAAAGCCAGACAGAACACAGGTTCTAGCTGGCAGCACCTATTGGTACCAGGAAGGGCCCGTGAACAGACACTATCCAGGGAGGAGCCAGCACCTAAGGGAAAATACCTGACATTCCAACATTCCCTATCTGTGAAAGAGCTGATCTGCGACCATTGCTAAATGGTAAATGACTATAGCTAAATGTTGAAACATTCCTAGAATTCAAAGCAGCCAAAAAATTCATAACAGGTGAAGCTTGGACCAATCCCAGGACTGTAACTTCGAAGCTCTGAAGCCCCTAGAGCCCCCTCCCGCAATGAAAACCCTTGCCTGCTGCTGCTCAGGGTCGCTGATACTCCACCACTGTGTGGGACGGACAGAGTGACCAAAGCTAGCTTGTCAATGAAGACACTCTTTGCTGTTGCATCGGACTGGTCTCTTGGTTGTCTTGACTCTGGACACAACAGCCTGTAACTCCAGTTTCAGGGGAATCCAATGACTCTGCTCTCCTAGGACATCTGCACTCATGTGAGAGTACACACACACACACACACACACACACACACACACACACACACACACACACACACACACACACTTGGGGTAAAGGTTCAGTGGCATAGCAAGTGACTACCATGCACGGAGGCCTGGGCTTCAACTCCAGCATTGTGCCATCTCCACACCCCTTCTCCAAAGAAACACATAAAGCTCTCTTTACAAACTAAAGAAAGAAAAAACACAAGGGAAACCTAGCAGATAGATGAGTAATAACAGTGGAAGGAAATGTCCAGGGGAACGACCACTGTTAGAGTTGACACCATTGTACCTGGATGCCACTTGCCTCTTTCCCAAGCTGAGTGCTGGTTTGGACTACCAATGTATTTCATGTGTTCTATAGGCACTGTGATCTTGTTTTCCATTTAAACCAACACAAATATAGAAGGAAGGAGACAATCAAAAAACTTCTTCAAGACAGCAAGATGTTTCATGGATAAAACTATGGTGTTTTATCATGGATAAAACCCGGCAATCTGAGTTTGCTCCCCAGGACCCACATAAAGGTGGTAATGGAGAATAAATGAATATCAATTTTCTCTTTGTTATCCTCAAAGAAATCTCATATATTCTAAGGAATGATCCAAACCAAACCAATCAACACTTGAAAGAAGAAAGCTTTTTAGTTTAGTAATTCAAAGACAAAGTAAATAGTGCTGAGAAGGTAACATTTCTCCACCCTGCCAACCTGGGAACTGCAAGGAAGACAATGAAATGACAGAGAGAGCCCTTCTAAGGTTCAAAATTGAACAATGAACAATTATGTTTTAATAGACACAGAAAGCAATATATACACAGAACTTTACATAATACAAAAATTATTATTTTTTAACTGTTGTTCAAGCTACTGTAGACATATGGGTTCAGGATGTTATCCTGCTTCAGCCTTTGAGCAGCCAGATTAAAGGTATTATCCCAGTTTGTTTTCTATTGCTATGAGGAAACATCTTGATCTAAAGCAACCTGGGGAAAAAAGGATTTATTTGGCTTATGGTTCTCAATCACAGTCCATTATGAGAAGTCAGGAACTCAAGGATGAAATCTGGAGACAGGAACTGAAGCAAAGGCAAGGGAGGACTGCTGCTTACTAGCTTGCTCCTTATGGCTTACATAGCTACTTTCTTATACAGTTCTGGCCCACTTGTTCAGGGTGGCACAGCTCTTGGAAGACTGGGCTCTCCCACATTATTCATTAATTAATAAATTGCTCAACAGACTTGCCTACAAGAAATCTGATGGAAGTATGTTTAAAAAAAAAAAATTGAAATTTCCTCTTCCCAGATGACCCTAGCTTGTATCAAGCTGACAAAACAGCTTGTCTCACAAAGTCCATTTAACACAAAATAAACCAAAACACCATGTAGGGCCTGAAGACATGGCTCAGCTGGAAGACAGTACTTGCTGCTCTTGCAGAGAACTCAGGTTCAGTTCCTAGCACTCACAATTTCTTGTAAATTCAGTTCCAGAGGACCTGATAGCCTCTCTGCTGGCACTGCATGCATGACACACATACAAATGTATAAGCAAAACAGTCATAAATAATAAAATAAAATTTTTTTTTAAAGTTATGTGGGATTGGAGAGGTGGCTCAGCAGTTAAGAACAGGTACTGTTCTCAAAGAGGACCTGAATTCAATTCATGATATTTACATCATGTAGCTTACAATGTAACTTACACCTACTAGGGATGCAGCTTCTTTTGGACTCCAAGAATATTTGGATTCAAAATTAAATGGACATACTCATAATTTAAAATAACTCTTTCTCTAATCTTAAAAAATAAATTTTGTAATTACCTTTTTTCTTGTAATTTAATGATATATCACAGACAGCTTTTCACTACTAATCTTTGTGAGCCTGTGTATTTATATGAGTCTCTGTCTCTCTCTTTCTGTGTGTGTGTGTGTGTGTGTGTGTGTGTGTGTGTGTGTGTGTGTGTGTGTGAGATGTTTGGCCAGATCAGCCTGAGGCATATTGAGAGTAGAGGCAAGGGATCCCAAGTGTAGGATTAAAGGTGTGTGCCACCGCTGCCTGGTTCTGTTTCTCTTTGGGAATGGATTAATCTCAAGCAGCTCAGTTTGGCCTTGAACTCACAGAGATCCAGAAGGATCTCTGCCTCTGCCTCTCCAGTGCTATGATTAAAGGTATGTCTTCATCACTGCCTAACCTCTCTGGCTAACTCTGTGTCTGTCTCTGTCCTCTGAGCTTCAGACAAGCTTTATTAGATAAATAATATATCACTATAGGCATTGTTATTGAGGAGCTATTCACATTATTGTTTGAGATAGGGTCTCTCACTGACTTCAAATTTCACCGTACTGGTTATACTAGATGGCCTGGGAGCCCCAGGGATCCTCTTGTTTCCATCTCCCCAGGCAAGGACAAGAGTGCACTACCACTCTCAGAAATCCGCCTCCCAGACCTTAACCCTTGCTCATGCTTCATCAGCTGACCTATCTTCTTAATCCCTCTACTCAAATATTTTTAAAATTTCATGTGAAAAGTTTCTGGGGCCTGGAGGGATGGCTCAGAAGTGGCTGCTCTAAGAGAGGACTCAAGTTCAATTTCCCCCTTACTTGACTTCAATTCAGTTTCAGGGATCTGATGCAATTTTCTGGTGGCACCAGACATGCAAGGGGTACACAGACAAACATGCAGGCGAAGTCCCCACACACATACCTATATGCATAAAAAATGATTTATAAAAAAGACAGTTTATAGATACAGTTACAAAACAATAAACAACTATAATTTCTCTCTCTCTGATATATGCCTCAACCGCCCCCCCCCAAAAAAAAGCTTACTTAGCATGCTCCAAACCTGGGTATGATTCCCAACAATGGGAGAAGAGCCAGAGGTAGAAAAAGGAAGTTGGCAGAGAATCAAATACCAGTATCTTTATGAAACAGAGGCCAGGGCTAATCAGTAAGGTTGCTATGAGATAATACCTTGCTTGCACAGGACCCAAGTGTTTCCAGAAAAGTTGGGCTTTAACTAAGGTTTAAATTGAATAAGATCATTCACATAAAATACTAAATGAATCTTTGGTAAATTTTCTTATGCACTGTTAAAGGTAAAATAATCAAAATCCACCATTATTAGTATTGTTAATATTTAAGACATTACTTCATGAGAATACTACCCTTGCATTCCGGAAGACTGTCTCAAAATCACACAGTTGTGCTAGAAAGATGGATTAGCTGTTAAAAGCACTGGCCAGTTTTCTGAAGGACCAGGGTTCAATTCCCAGGACCTGTGTGGTAGCTTACAACTGTTCATAACTCCTGCTATAGAAGTTCCACCACCTTCCTGTGACCTCTTTAGGCACCAGAAATTCATTCACACATGTGAATATACTTAGATACATGCAGGCAAAACATTCAAACACATTAAAAATAAAAAAGAATAGGGTGCTTTAACCCTAATACCTTCATGCATAAAATCAGTTCTCAATCAAGTATCAGATGAAAAATGAACATAAAACTATCTATGAAAACAACTTGAGTAAATCAAATACTTCTTGCCGTTTCTATAAAGACAGATTAGAGGGAACCACCACACTGCTAGAGCACTGTTAAACACTTGTTAGAACTGCAGAGTGTTAAGAGCACTTACTGATATTACTGAGGATCTGGGTTTGGTTCCCAGGACTCACATGTTGGCTCACTCTAGTTTTGATGCCTTCTTTTCGTCTGCATAGGCACTAGGCTCATACATGGTACACAAACTTATACACAGGCAAAACATTCATACACATAAATCTAATAACTTTTCGTATAAAAAAATATACCCGGGCTGGAGAGATGGCTCAGAGGTTAAGAGCACTGACTGTTCTTCCAGAGGTCCTGAGTTCAATTCCCAGCAACCACATGGTGGCTCACAACCATCTATAATGATATCTGGTGCCCTCTTCTGACCTTCAGACATACATGCAGACAGAACACTATATACAACAATAAATAAATAAATCTTAAAAAGAAATATACCCATTAGGTCATTTAGTTTTAATAAGCCTTTTCCCACACACCTACTTTAATATTTCAATTTTTTCCTTTAAATAAGCAATTCAGTTGGGCAATTCAGTGATTTTGATAGATGTTAGACCCTTTCCTGGTGTCCCAGCTTGTTTAAGAGAAGGATTATCAATCAAGCTATCTGGTGTACTGTCTTCATGCCAGTACTTTTAGACATTTTTGTGGAAACTACATGGTGATCTCAGTGCTTGCTAAAAAAGTACAAGTCTGACTCTACAAGGTAATATTCTGGCTACAAGTGTTTCAAAAGAGTTTGTGTCAGACTTTTGACCACCACAAACCTCAGTTACTTCTAGATGAACCTGTAGCCACTTTTACTCGGGCCAGAAAGGAAGCATTTGAATTGATGGTCCAGTTTGTAATGCTTACACATTCAGTCCTTTGAGGCATGAATATCTGCTATGATTGGTACAAATGTCCTTCCCACACCTCTTTCTGGCTATAGAAGCAGGCTGTTTGGCTTACTGTTAAAGCCAGGTGAGACACTGTACTGTGCTGCCCCCTTATGTTGTAACACAAGACCAGACAATACCTAATGATATTTTTTCTAGCCTACTCTTTTTCTCTCTCTTTTTTTTTTTTTTAATTTATTTATTTACTTATTTGCCTTGGTGTTTGCCTGGAACTGGAACTACAGACAGTTGTGAGCTGCTATGTGGGTGCTGGAAATTGAACCTTAGTCCTCTGGAAGAGCAGACGGTGCTCTTAACTGCTGATACTAGCCTACTCTTAATTTTTATCATTAGTGAAGAAGACTGAGCTGGTAGCACAAAGGCTGACAGCAGTAGCATCAGCAAGAAGCAATGGAGGGGGCAAAGGCAATGTCAACTGCACTGCAAAGGAGATAGCCTAAGAGCTAGTATACAAATGATGAAGATCAGAGCCTAATGACACAAGGACTGTGAAGATCAGAAGAAACTGTAGGAGCTACCTGCTACAAGAGCTTCAGGAAACTGTCAAGCATTAACGGCAAAGGGTCACAAACACTGAAGACTTAAGAGACACACCATTAACCAGTGTATAAGGCTGAGGATCCCAACACCCTTGTTGCTAACGGCAACCAGCACCTGTTCCAAGGGCTCTAACATAGGAGGCACTGCTTGTTTGCTCTCCATTGGCCTGATTCCAATGCTAGAAGAGGTTTATGCTAGCTTCTAAATACTGGAGCTGCTGGTGGATAAAGCACAGAGCTACAATACTCTAACCTGATTGCCTGAAGCTCTAGGTCCTTAGCTTTTAAGGTCTGGAATAAGCCCTGAGCGTGCCAAAAGAGCCCTCAGGCATTAGAACTTAAGGGCTGAGGAATGTCAACCCTGTGAGAGTCTCCCTGCATACTCATAATTCCTATCAAAGTAAAGTAAAAGATCCTAGCTAGTTGACTAATCACAACATAGTTTAGATTTACTTTTATTTGTGTGTAACTGCCAAAAAGGGCCCTGGATCCTCTGGAGTTGGAGTTACAGATAAACTGTCTAACATAGGTACTGGGAACTGAAGAGCCTCTGGAAGACTATAAAGGCCCTTAAGCATATCTTCAACTCAACACATAGGTTTTCATCTAAGAATAAACATTATTAAATAAAAAAAAGACAGGCATTTCTTTCTGGTTTTTTTGTTTTTTTGTTTTTTTTTGCAGTAGAGTCTTATTTTAGGCCAGGCTGACATGGCCATTTGAAGCTCAGACTTATGATACTTCTACCTCAGCCTCCCTAGTACTGGGATTATTAGCATAAGCTTCCTCACTGAGCTGCAATTATTTCTAATAAAGCTATATGTATATTTAACTTATGTAAAATATATCTGCTATATATATATAGATATAGATATTTAAGCATAACATTTAGAAACCTACCACATATCATCGAAAGGAAAAACAGAACTAGAGAAAAATTTAACACATCAAGAATCTACTAACCTTAACCCATTGAACAACTGCTTAGATTTATCCAAAAGATAACAAAAATCTGTAACTGTCTTCCTCTCTCCCTGTGGGATGTCATCTTCAGCACCTCCAGAGGACATGGTTTCTTTAAGAGTAAATTCAGTCCTGTAAGAAAACATATGCTCATTTACTCAGTTGGTGAACAGAGGGTGGGAGTGGGGCCTGAGTTACAGCAGCTGAGGGCACACACACACTCACACACCCGCAGACAGATAGGAAATTCGTTTAATTACAACTAATTAAAACATGTAAGATGTGTTGGAAAATAGATGATCTCACACTGGTAGTGTTAAAAACTGGTGGAAGAAACACCCTGGACTGACCCTTCGAACCCCACTCCAACTATAGAAACACCAGACTCACTCTTGAGGGAGGGGGGACAAAACTGGATTTGGCCAGGAGTGGAGACTGATCCAAGCATTATTGGGTCAGTGGGACCATAGGACTCTCCGCTCCCTGCCCAGGGAGAGGATGGGGAGTTGCGGAGAAGAAAAATGACAAGATA
>PVIH01012128.1:41059-65245 GCA_004025045.1 Sigmodon hispidus
ACAGGGATGGGAAAAAAAATTTCAGAGGGAAAGCTGAACACAAAGTAAATATATGTGTAGCAATCTTATTTGCATTACCACCGTTGATAAGCCATGCTTATGATTCTTATCCTCTTTATAGTTATTGTTAATTTTTCCTCATTTTAAATTTATGTAACTGTTTTTTTGTTAAATACAAAATAAAGAAGGAAAAAAAAACACTACTGCTTTATCTAAGTAACGTATGAAATGTATATAATGTTTAAAAAATTTTTAGTTGGTTTGATAAAGTTGTATTCAAGGCTGCAAAAAAAAAACTGGTGGAAACATATACATAGCCATTTTTAATGTTCTTTCATCTATTAACTATAATTTGAATTCCTATTCTATTGAAGGCATGTGAAATATTGATCCTTTCACCTATTTGCCCACTTTGATTCTATAAATTCATCCTAGAAAATAATCCTTCATAATTTCTTCATATTTTATTATTATAAAAATTAAAACCTAAAAAGTATTTCACAGAATACAAATCCCTGAACTTACCCTATGGCTGACCTCCACTTCCACTTAAGGTGAAGGTGGAGACTGAGGTGATGTTCTAGCAGGTAGTGCTTGCTACAAAAGCATGAGATCCCAAGTCTGATCCCAGCACCCACACAAAATGCTGAGTACGATGGAACACATTTTTAACCCCAGAGGTAATAAATAAGAGATAGGCAGACTCTATGGATGACTGGCCAGCTCTAAGTTCCACTGAGACCCTGTCTCAAAAAAACGAACGACCTAACAAACGACACCCACCACACACATGTGCACCAGAGCACAAATGAACATGAACATACATATAGCATGTGTACACATACCTCCTAAAAAAGGTGAGGTAAAGAGCATAGAAAGGATAGAAACTTTCACAAACAGAAGTACACACTAAAACTGTACTTTTGGATATATCTAGCAATGGGGCTCAATAGATAAAGAGCATGCTGTTAAGCTTGATGACCTGAGTTAGATTCCTGGAACCCTAACATGGTGGAAGGAGAGAACCAAGTCCTATATCTCATCCTCCACCCCCCCACATGTAAAAAAAAAAAATAGAATCTACATTTATCAAACAGAAGTCATCTTCATATTATTCAGTTATATTAACCAGTCATTTTTTTTTAAAAGGTACCCTGTACTAAATTAAGACATACAATAATAAATCATTTTGTTTATAAAGACACAAATTCCTGGAACAACCCAGTAAAATTTGGTCCCAAGGTAGGAAGACAAAAAGACAAGAGTAGATAAGGGCCAGAGATCAGAGGAAGAAATTAAGATATAATTGCTTTTTTTTTTTTTTTTAACTAGGCTTTTTTTAAAAACTCTATTTATTATTTATTTGCCTTGGTGTTTCCCTGGAACTGGGAACTGGAACTACAGACAGTAGTGAGCTGCCATGTGGGTGCTAGGAATTGAACCCCGGTCCTCTGGAAGAACAGTCAGTGCTCTTAACCACTGAGCCATCTCTCCAGCCCCACAATTGTTTTTTTTTTTTTTTTTAATTATTTTATATATGTATTTTTAAAATTCACGTGTGTGTGGGGGGGGGGGAGAGTTATATACACATGAGTGCAGGTGCCTAAGACCAGAGATACTGGATCCCCTGAAACTGAGTTGTGTCTTCTGGAAGTGCTCTTAATGCTGAGCCATCTTTTTAGGCATTGGTAGAGTTATTCTAATGAACTTCTTTCTCTCCATTATCTGCAGCAGGCAACAGTGGATGCAAAGCAGGAAAACTATTCACAGACCTAAAACAGTCAGAAGCTTGCTGGGTAACATGGCATAAAGGTATCACGGGAGACAGATGGTGGTACAGTCCTACCTACCTACCTATCACTTTTTTGAGACAGGGTTTCTCTGTTTAGCTCTGGCTGCCCTGGAATTAGCTCTATAGAGTAAGTCAGTTTTCAACTCACAAAAATTCATTTATCTCTGCCTCCTGAGTGCTAGGATTAAAGGCGTGTGCCACCACTGCTTGGCTTATTTATTTATTTGTTTGTTTGTTTATTTATTTATTTAAAGGCATGTGTGTGTGTGTGTGTGTGTGTGTGTGTGTGTGTGTCTAAGTGAGTGTGTGCCTATGGAGTTCGGAGATGTTAGATCCCCTGGGGCTGTAGTTACAGGCAGCTCAGCTATCTAATATAGGTATGTGGAATTAAACTCTGTTCTCTGCAAAAGCAATACATGCTCTTATCTGCTGAGTCATCTCTCCAGCCCTGAAGTAATTTTTAACATGCATGGTTTTCCAGCTTTAAAGCAGTCTGCCAAAGTTATCAGGAAGAGATGAGAAATAAGTCAAGCGATATAAGGACTAGAACAGCAAGAGAAATCAATATCCATGTAATAGTGCATATCGACAGAGAAGCCCAACAAGGGAGAAGAAACTGTTGCAAAAATAATTAATACATTTCCTAGAGTGAAAAAAAATATAAGATCTCAGAATGAAAAGACTCTAAGAATGTGCAACAAACTAGAGAGAGAGTGATGGAGATTCCCTACAACATCAAAACATCAAAGTAAAACCTAAGAAATACAGAAATGGCTTCTCTCTCTTCCTGTACACTTCAGTCTATAGCCACTAGGTGCACATCAGACCTGCATGTGCGTGCAATGTAAAAAGGGACAGTTTTCCAGAAATGCTGGAGTTCCTAAACAAGCTAATCAAATTAATAAGGTCCAGAATATACATGATTATTTGGAAAATGTCACAGAAAAGTGTTACACAAATTCTAGTTGTTATTAATAAAAACCCGGAACCAGATTTGGGGTAAATGCTGACAGATCAGAGATGGAGGAACAAACCACTACAGAAACTTCCAACCAATCAGAATCCTCAGACCAAAATAGGTAGATCCTGTTTCCAGGAATCCCAAGACTGAACAGGGGAAGCAAAGAGAAGTACAGAGAAGGCTGAAATTAAAGGGGCCCAACTACAGTCTCCTTCTGCCTTATATTCCTTTCTCTGCCCAGCCATATCATTTCTTGTCTCAATCTTTCTAATGCTAGAATTAAAGGCATGTGATCCCAAGTGCTGGGATTAAAGGTTTGTGCCACCTCTGTGGCTAAATCTGTGGCTGTTTCTATCCTCTGATCATCAGGCAATCTTTATTAAATTAGAACAACATACCACCACACAGAAGTGCTCAGAGTGAAAATATGCCAAGAGGACAGATATCCAGGCTGAAGGGAAAAACCTTTTCTGAAACAATGCCATGAAACCTCTTTTTTTTCTTTTCTTCCTTTCTTTCCCTCCCTCCTTCCTTCTTTTCCTCCCTTCCCTTCCTTTCCTTTCTTCTTTTGAGAAAGAATTTCTCTGTGTAGCCCTGATGTCCTTAGAACTCAGAAATCCACCTGCCTCTGCCTCCCAAGTACTGAGACTAAAACTGTGCACCACTGTCTTATCTTGTAGCCTCTTTCTTTTTAACGACTGCCAGTCACTATATTTAGCCTTCCAAAATGAGTTTAATTAAAAAGCTAAGACTTTAAATACCATTCATACCATACCAAACTCCTGAGAAAAGTGTTCAAAATGAACAATTTGTTTTATTATTATTTGAAAAATGCAGCCCTCTACCTATTCTATGTTTGCATCTGAACACTAAATATGACAAAAGAAGGTCAACCTGATTGGGCTGGCTATATTCTCCAACCATGGCCTCATAAGTATACTTCTACTCCATTCTAGGCATCTGCCACTGTACAACCTCTCTATTTTATCTTTAAATACACAATTAAAAATCAGACCAACATGGCCACATGATAAGAACCTTTATCAAAACCAAAAGCAACAGTCTACTGGCTGACCCTTCTCCACTATTTCTAGTCTGTCCTCTAACGCAACACTTTTCATCTCTGTGAGCTGTATATTGGATGTTGTCCCTTATGGTTCTACACAAGAAACTTTTCTTGTTATTGTTTTATTTATCTGTTGTTGATAATTACAAATTTGCAACAACAGCAAGAAGATTCTAATTTTCTTACAGCTCTCAGTGAAGGGGGTTCAAAGACCCTTTACAGGGGTTGCATATTAGATATCCTACATGCCAGATATTTACAATAGGATTTATAACAGTAGCAAAATTATAGCTATGAAATACTAGTGAAATAATGTTATGGTTGGGGGAGTCCCCACTGTTAGAGACCAGGTGCTCCCCTAGCCCACCTCAGTGCCAACAGTCACAGCATCACCAGCTGACAAATGTGACAAGATCCCCACCATTACAGACTGCACTTTCACTCTCTGCCTGCCTGTCTGTCTTGTCCTACTCTGAGTTTGCCTTTCTTGGCAAACACAATAAATCTCTTGTGTGAGATCTGTTGTGTGGTGTGATCTTTGCAGCATGCTTTCGCCCTACCAAAGTACTCCTGCTGCTAAATCCTAACAACCACAGCAGAAGGCAGTGCTTTAAAGGGTTAGAGTACTGCCCTAAAGGAACTGCCTTTCCCTGATTTGCAAAAGAGACTTGTTAAGGTCCTTGTACCTCTTAAGAGATTTCTTTTAAGGTAGAATCTATATCTATAAATGCAGCTTGAATGGGAATAGTCTCCATAGGCTCATATACTTGAAAAAATGGTCCACAGTTGGAACTATTAGGGAAGGTAATATGGCCTTATTGGAGGAATGTGTCATTGCAATTTCAAAAGACACCACTGTATTTGGTGTGCTGTCTCTGACTACTGTTTGGTTTTGTTTGTTTGTTTGTTTTTAAACATGCCCTCTCATTGGCCATCAGGAACTCTGAACTCAAATCATATGCCCAACTGAACACTTCCTTGTATAAGTTGTCTTTGTCATGGTATTTCAGTCAGCAATAGAGAAGTCATGAAGACAGCAATCATCAAAGTGGTAATAATAGGTCTGTCAACTGATAAGTGGCTACATAGTGAGTGACTTATGGTCTCAATATAACCAAACCCCAAACCCAAACCAAACAAAAGAAAAAAAAAATAGAGCTGGAGTGTACTTCACTGATGAGAGTGTTTCTTTCTTTCTCTTTCTTTTTTTCCAAGCAGTCTTTAATATAGAGTTTCAAATCAATTCTCCCGAATTTGTTATGTGAGAAAACATCACTGTAACTTGTAAACACATTCTGCAGCATATAGCAACAGATATGTAGACCATGACTAACGATAATAAATGAGAGTGCTTCTTAGCATGCATGAAGCCTTTGTCTACTCCCAACACCAAATTAATCATGCATGGAAACAAATGCCAGTAATCCCAGAACAGCCTGGTATATTATGAGATGTACTTCATACTTGAGAGAGAGAGAGAGAGAGAGAGAGAGAGAGAGAGAGAGAGAGAGAGAGAGAGAGAGAGAGAGAGAGAGAAAGGAGAGAGAAAGAAAGAGAAGAGAGGAGAGCAGAGGCCAAGGAAGAAGAAAAAAACAACAAAAAAACAAGACAAAAGGGAAAAGAAAAAGGTTAAGAAATTTGTAGCTACCAATCATCTAACTTTGAAGTAAGTCAGCTGCTGCAGAGTTTATTTCTGCTGATCTTGAACCTAACCCTAACAGGCCCATAGGGTCAAGAAAATTGGCTTAAAACCTGGAGTCTGCCAGAGGCCTAGCAACCTGTCCAATATTCCTGATTGTGCCAGCCAATGAGGGGAAACCATGCGATGTCATCAGAATGGACACAGCCTAGGTGCTGGGAGGAGGGTATATAAAGTTCTCCTCGATGCTAAATAAAGGAATTAGACATTTGCTTTTCATCTGCCTCCTGGGTCTGTGTCATTGGTCCTGTATCTTCTAACTCCCTCTCTCAAGAGAACTGCTAGGACTCAGTAACATCTGGCACCCTGAACAAGGTTCTGATTGTTTCCTTCTCCTCACTAGCAGCTCTGGACAGCACCCCCAAGATGGTGTATTCAGTTAGAAGGTGTCTCACTATTGTGTACTTTTAGTCCCTTTGGCAGGTAAGCACCAGGACCCCATTTCTTTCCTTCTTTTGTGTTGTATGTTATGTTTGTCTGCCCACCTGGTTAGGAAGGCACATTTTTCCAGCACATAAGGGCTGATGCCCTAGGAGAACGCTCAGCTCTGGAATGCTATTCCTTGTCTGAAGACACCATGAGGGCATATTGCCATAGCTGAAAAAACCACAGAAGTACCACAATGAGACATAAAGGTCTGACATATTTTTTTTAAACTTCTTAATTTATTTGCCTTGGTGTTTGTCTGGAACTGGAATTACAGTTGTGAGCTGCCATATGGGTGCTGGGAATAGAACCCTGGTACTCTGGAAGAGCAGTCAGTGCTCTTAACCGTTGAGACATCTCTCCAGTCCCTGACACAACTGATTCTCAAGCCTACCACGAACAAGTTTCTGACCTGGACTTTAAGGCTCTTAAAGCATGCACTCCTTGAGACTCCTCAGCTTATTCCCACAACCCCATCCAGTGCCCAGGAGAGCTCTTCACTGATTTTCTAGCCTGTGTTAATGAGGCTGCAGAACACAGAGTAGACTCAGCACTACCAAAGAAATATTAATCAAACAACTGGTTTACAAAGGGCTTAATGCTCCCACCTGCAATGCAGTCTCAGTGGTTCATAGTGATTGCAGCAGTCTACAATAAGGACATTCACAAATGGGTGCTGGCCACCAGAGATCTCGAACCCAGCACTGGTCTCACCACTGCTTTTACTGCTTTTTTGAATGTTCTCCTTGCAGACAGGTAGCATGCTAATGACATACCGTAAAGGCCCCCAAGCAGGAAGAACTTGCTGGGGATGCAGCAAACTAGGCCATCTGCAGTGTGACTGCTCCCAGACAAAACCTAGATCCTCATATCCCAGATGCAATAAGAGATTTCACTGGACAAAGGACTGCAGATCATAGCCTGGCAAAGTACCAGTCCCTTTAAACACTAGACAGGGCACTCAAAAGCCCCACCAGTAAGAGGAGGCTCTGGTAACTCAAAAATCTATTGGACAATGTCCATTTTACCAGACTCCCCAATGCTGACCATTTACCTTGATGAATAGTCTGTCAAAGGCCTGGTAGACACAAGTGAAGATGCCACCATTTTAACCAATACTGAGGTGCTTCACTTTTCTTATTGGAAGTTTAAACCCAGCCCCCTTCCCCTAATCAGTGGTAAGGGAGGCCAACAAAACTCTAAGGTGACTACTCTTCTGGTCCACTGGAAGGACCTTGATGGCAATCAGGGAGCCATTCACCCTATCATTTCCACTGCACCTAGGAACCTGAGGGGCAGAGATATTTTGGAGGATATGGGTATTATCCTAACTATAGTGACAAGGTCTTTTTTGAGGACATCAAGGTCCATGAAAAGGTGGGTCTGTGGTCCACGACCCTGCACAAGATCTGCATCCTCAATTCTAAGGGCCACTGTCTCGATGAGATCTACCACAACTAGGCCCCAACCCCATTCCACTGATCAAGAAGTCCCTGGCCCCATTCCATTGATTAAGAAGTATGGGTGGAACAGTGGCCTATACTTGAACTCAACCTAAAGAAATTAGTTGCAGAGCAGCTAAAAATGGGCACATAAGGGGCTGGAGAGATGGCTCAGTGGTTAAGAGCACCGTCTGCTCTTCCAGAGGACCCGGGTTCGATTCCCAGCACCCACATGGCAGCTAACAACTGTCTGTAGTTCCAGTTCCAGGCAAAACACCAAGGCAAATAAATAAATAAATAAATAAATAAATAAATAAAGGTTTAAAAAAATGGGCACATAAAACTGTCTATAAGTAAACATAATACCCCTATGTTTGTTATCCCCAAGATATGGGGGTGCTATCACCTCCTGCAGAATCTTCATATAGTTAATGATCAAGTGGAAAAAAATGGGGCTCACAAAGCCAAGCCTCCCCACCTTGGTGCTATTTCTCTATCATATCATGTATTTGTTTTAGATATTAAAGACTGCTTTTTAAAAATTCCTCTGGCACCACAGGATTGAGATTATTTTGCCTATTACTGTATGGGAAGCAAATGCATAATCTTGTCCAGAGTTATCAGTGGACTGTTGCCCCAAGAAATGAAGAACAGTCCCATGATATGCCAACTGTATGTTTCCCAGGCTTTAATTAATGTCTCAAAGGATGTTCTTTTGGTCCATTATGTAGACAATCTCCTTGCACGTCCAGATGCAATCTACTTAAAGGGTATTACAAGAGAGGTGTTAACAGTCTTGTATCATAGAATCCGATTGTTGCACAAGACAAAGTCCAAGTAGTATCCCCTTTTGTTTTTTGGGGGCTTCTCCATTGCTAGACAGATAAACCCTCTCTCCTTTAAGTTGGAAGTCTTTGCTCATATTTGCTTTCAGAATTACAACAATAATGTGGCACAGTTAATTGGCTAACACCAATTAACCCATCCCTGGCCAAGAGATGAGACACCTCCTTTCATTGTTGCAGGGCCCTACCTGTCCTTACACTAAAGTTAGACTCACCCAAGAAGGTAGAGATTTGCTACAAAAGGTTTTGGCCATTCTAGTCACCTCCAGCCTGCAATGCTATGATCCCCAAAGGCTCCTATTGGCAATGGTCCTCTGGACACCCAGGGTATTTGGGGGAGTATTAGGGCAATCTGGGCTCCTTCTATGAATACACCAAGCACATTCTGACCTGCACAAGGTCACCTCTAAGTTTTATCAGTCCTACTAACTCAGTCTTAAGGCACAAATGTGTGCAGGGAGAACTTATGATAAACTTGCCTTCTCCATTAAATACCCAGTCCCTCTGGTTGGATTCTATCTCATCCCAGGAAATGGTTGCAGGATTTACACAAACTATTGACAAAAAACCAAGACCTTAGTGGAACTCCCCATATTTGCAATAAAGATACAGCCCACATAGTCCCCTTTTCCACTCCCATCCCTCATGTCACCCTGGTATTTTCAGATTCCAATATAAACAGATATGGTGTTCTCATCCAGTGTCCTTGCTCCAAAGATGTTACATATGTTATCCCAAACCCTGGTCCCGTTCAATGAGGTGGCTATTGGCCCTCCTCAAGGTTCTAGTGGAATGCCAGACAGAATCATTAATGTATTTTTTTTTCTGACAGCCAGTACTCTGTACAGGCAATTAGTGTGCTGGTCTTTTTTCAAGTCAAAGACACACTAAGGTGTGATCATACAAGATGTCCTGAATCAGAGGACTGAGGCTTGGTATCTGTCACATATTAGATCCTACAACAAACTCCCAGGAATATTGGCCCAAGAAAATGAAGAACAAGTCTCACCATATTAACAGTTAGCATAGATCTCCAATAGCAAGGTAGGGCTCTTCACCAGCAGTTTCATCTGTCTCCACAGAATTTGCAGATTTCTCCAAGAATTACTGGTCTCCCAATGTTAAACATTTGTCCTGGGCATGAGCCTCCCTCCTTGGGACCGCTTCACACACAGGAGTTAATCCCCAGGGCTTGTTGCTTAACGTCATCTGGCAGATTAATGTCACACATTATGCTCCTATTGGCAATCTTAGATAATTTCATGTGATAGTAGCTACTTGCTCCTCCTTTCTGTATGCCCTTGTCCTTTCTGGAGAAAAGGAAGGCCCTTAAATTGGCCATGTTGGTCATGGGAGTGTCTTGGGCTATAAAGACTGACAATGGTCTTGTCTATGCCTCTCAACAGTTTAACATCCTGGGATCCTGGATCTTTTACACGACTGGCATCATCTATAACCCTTAAGGACAAGCCATCATGGAAAAAACTAACAGAACTCTTAAAGAACTGTTGGCCAAAACCATCTCACCAAAGGGAAAAAAGGATCCCCATTTGGCCCTAACCAAAGTGCTTCTTCATATAAATTTTCTCAACTTTGATGAATCGGGATCCAGTTCTGCATATGAACATTTGGCATTCCATCTTATCCCTAGTAAGATGGGAAGACCCTATCTCCCTCCAATGGCAGTCACTGGCCCCCTTGCTGACCTGTACAAAAAGGTTTGCTTGTGTTTTTCCTGAGTCACTATGCCACTATGGGTCCCATCAAAGACGTGTGCCTAAATGTAGTGGAGAGCAGGCACTATACTTTGACCTAGAAATATAGCCTTTACGACCTGAAGCCCCAGTATTCAGGGGTTGTCCAGGCTAGTTTAAGAATGAGTGCAGTACACCTGGCACTCTCTTCCTGTTTGCTCTCTCATGCTCTTGGATGAAGACTCTGACCTGCTAAGTTTTAGCTGTGGACCAGTGCAGCTTTCAAAGAACCACACAACTGTCAAATTTCTTTTATCAGTGAGTATTTATTTATATTCTAATAAACATAAAAAAGTTTTTAAAAATCAGTTGTCAGAGATTATTATACCAACTATATCACTATACCTGGCCATGAATCAGCATCCACCAAAGAACTGGCCCTCAATGGGTCACGTACATACTCACCACCATTGCCCCTTTTATTCCCTCAAAATCAAGGGATCTATGGGTGTGGTGGAAATGCTCTCTGTATGCTGTAAATAAAGTAACTGGTTTGGCCTACGTAGAGCACCGTAGAAGTGGGTGGAGGATCAGAGGACAGGCAGGTAGGAGAAGGGTGGAGTTAGTCAGTCTCCATCTGACTCCTGAAGAAGAGAGACATGTAAGAAATCCAGGTGAGCCACGGGCTGGGCCATGTGGCAGGTAGATTAATAGAAATGGGATGAAGTAAGATGAAAAAGCTAGCTAGTAATGTGCTTAAGACATGGGCGGCCAAAAAGTATAAAGTTAATGTAAGTGTCTGATTCATTTCTTGAGGGGGAAAAAAGTCGCCACGGGCCAGGTCCAAACCTCTGGCCCCAAACGGCCCCGGGAAACCTACTACAACATATGGGCCCCGGTTTCTTGCCTTCCATTCTGTGGCCATTAACTTCCCTGTTTTCCCTGTGATATTTACCACCAATTCTTCCCTAGTCCTGCCCTTTTATAGACCTGGTGCTGACCACCAAAAACTGAAGAGTGCCTGGTCTTTGGAGAAAGCCCTTTGTTTTACTCCCGAACCCCATTTTTTCTTTCATCCAATGCCTCCGTTTCAGACTCCACCCTCAATTGGTCACAATAACAAACTGACCTTTTGGCCATTTGATCTGTCTTGAATGCTCACATGTGATTGATGAGAAAAGATTGATTTAATCCTCCTTTTTAAGTGTCTCCTGCAGCATATTCGGTAGCAGCAGGCAGTGGCTAAGGCAAATCTTTAGGTTTTAATGACTCTTAAGATATTCTGCTCATAGCCCTCCTCAAGAGGTTATGAATTCCTGGTTCTCTAAAATTCAAAAGGCTACTGCCTAATCCTTTCCACCAGGGCAGTTCTTCAGGAATGGGCTGTTAGTGGGTAAGAATTTGTTAGGCAAGCCAATCTAAGGCACAGTCCAGTTGCTGGGCCCACCTGAGACAGAGTCAACCAGGTCAGGGCAAAGAACTCTGACTCATGCTGAGCAGCCACATAATAAAATAAAAAGGGTGGATATGTAGATGACAGTCCCATAGAGTCAAGGAAATTGGCTCAAACAAGATGTCAAGGCATGCTCATAATGTACTTCCTTATGAGCCAACCTGGAGTCTGCCTGAGGTTCTAGCAACAGCTGCTATCCAATGTGTGGCAACCACACAATGTCACCAGAATGGACATACCTTGGATGCTTGGAGGACGGTATATAAGGTTCTCCTCATTGCTGAATAAAGGAGTTAGCTATTTACTTTTCATCTGACTTGTAAGCATTCCCAAGGCCGGCATTCACCTGGGATGGAGTAGAGCTGCTGCTAGGCCCCCTCGGTGTGGCTATGCAAACATGGGCCCACCTGCCCTCTTAAAGAAAGTGCTCACACAAGATTCCTCCCTTGAACCAGCAATCTCCTGCATCAGTCTCCCAGGGACTGGATTATAGGAACATGATATCAAGCCTGGTTATGCTCAAGGCTTTAAATAACAACTATACACGCTAAGATAATTCTCAAGATTTTAAGCTGCACATTAATTAGATTTCTTGCTTTATTTGTTTCCTTTTTACAACTTTCTACTTGACATCTCTGTGGGGATGGCCAACTGGCCCTGACAACCTGACAACCGACCATATTGAAAACAGAATCTGTTCACAGTCGTACTCATCTCAATTAAGGACTAAACATTTCATACTGCACAGATACAGTGTACTCCTAATAGAACAAAATGATATCTTAAAAATATGACCTAGCTAGATGGTGGTGGCACATGCCTTTAATTCTAACACTTGAGAGGGAGAGGCAGGCAAATTTCAGTGAGTTTCAGACTAGCCTGGTCTACAGAGGGAGTTCCAGGCCAGCCAAGGCTTCACAGAAAAACCCAACCCCAAACCAAACCAAACCAAACCAAAACTCCAACCCTTCCAAAAAAACAAAACACAAACAAAAACCCCAAAAACAAATATGACCAAGTCTATCATTTCTCAGCTCAACATCTTCCTATGTTTCCATTCTCAGGAGGTCCTCCAAGTCTCACATGACCTAATCACAAGCTACTATGTACTGGACTCTTCTACTATTTTAGTAGACTCCAGCCACACAGTCTCCTTTGCTGCCCTCAAACATAGCAACACACTATGTAGCCCTTTCACAGCTGCCTTGGCATTTAATGAAATCTTAGTTTGGCATGTTCTTCCCCTGAACATCTACATATTTAATTCATCATTTCACTCAATATTCACCCACCTTGTCAGAGAAGAACCCTAACTACTTAACACATTATGAATTTACGTATTTATCATCTATCTCCCAAAAATAATAAAAATCCCAGAAATTATAAAACTTAGTTTTAAAATTTCCTTCTTTTCAGGGTCAGACAATAGCTGCTTAAGAAATTCTTGATTGCTAAGGGGTGGTGGCACACACTTTTAATCTCAGCACTTGGGAGGCAGAGGAAGGATGATCTCTGTGAGTTTGAGGCTAGCCTGGTCTACAGAGTGAGTTCTAGGATAGCCATGGTGGTTACACAGAGAAACCTTGTCTCAAAAAACAAACAAAAAAGAAAATTTTTAGTGAAAGAATTAGTAAATTTAACCTTTGAAATTATAAAATGGAAAAATAAAATGTATTACTTCTGAATACAGTTGTGACAAACACAGAAATGTGTCATCCCAATCTCCTTCGAGAAAGGACTTACTGGGTAAATTTAGCTCCTATGGGGTTCACCTTGCAAAGCTGTCTTGCCCAGTCAGGTTCTTCCCATGGTAGCCTAAACACAATGAGTTACAGAAACAAGGACTTTGGATCTTCCAGTTTTCCCAGCTTTCTTTCTAATCACAAATTAGATATAACTTGAACACTCCCTTGTGAGAATTCCTTTGCAGCTGCTTTTGGGGTAACTATAGCAGCAAATTCAGTTGGAGAAAAGCTGAAGGACATACACAACCAGGCACTTCAGCCTGATGCAGAGCAACTCTGCTAGGACAGTAGCTCCAGGACTTTGCAGCAGTCAATGATGGCTGCTGTCAGAACAGCACTCAGCAGCTTTAAGTCCAAGATGCTTTGGCAAAGGGTGGGAGCTAACACCATTCTTCCCAGGATAGAGTACTTCAATGCTGTCATGTCCACAGTGGTTAAAACCTATGGGCACTCTATTTAACATCTCATACTCCAAATTCTGTTTCAAATTCTGCTTCCTAAAGATTTGACTCGTGACACAATAAAATGTGTGCTTGTTAAAAAAAAAACCCAACCAAACCAATATCCTTGTAAAATACAAAGTGTCTACAGATGGTTCTATGATACATCTTCTTTCCTTCTATAGAAACACTTGCCTAACCGTCTCCTGTTTTAGCTGGGCACAAGACCAAGCAGAATAAAAGTATTTTCCCTTGCATTCAGAGAAGGCTATGAAACTAAACACAGCCAATGTCACCTGGATGAAATATTATATAGTTTCCAGAAGTGGTCTTTATTAAAATTAATGTGCTCTTAACCCTCCCTTTTCCCTCTCTCTTCTAATAGAAATATGAATTTCATTTTGAGTATTAGGGACCACACAGATCTGGGCAATAACCCTGTGATAACATAGCACTGAGAAGAGAAACAACCTGAATTAATAGTTAGGTCTGAAAGTTAGTACATTTGAAAGAACTATATCTCTAGCTTCAAATTTTCAATTGGTGTCAGCCACAACTGCTGCCAGGAAGCCATCTACATCTCTCCCAAACCCAAGCTCCCACTCCTACACCCAGCACCTGTAGGTCTCTGTAAAATAACTTTATTCAGGGCCCAAGGACACAGAACAGTATAGAACCAGAGGCTCTACTTCCTTTCTTTGGTCACTGACTTAGTCTCACTCTAGCTGTCCACTTGGCTTTTCTTGATGTCACACCTCTGTTTGGAGTCCAGGCTCAGTTTCCTTCCAGCCCAGTATTCTCCTTCCTCTACCTCTGAATGGTGGAATTACAGGCCTGTATCATAACCAGCAGAGATTTCATTATTCCAGCACCAACCCTATTGATGTAACAACATATTTAGTCAGAATAGTAATATGTACACATAGTTCTAGCTACTTAGGAGACCAAGGAGAGAAGATGGGCTGATCCTAAGAGTTTGAGGCCAATCTAGGCAACACAGAGATCAATTTCATAAACAGACTAGCAAATAATACAAACCTATTTAAAACATAATTTAGAGTATAATAATTGTCTTAGTTAAGGTTTATATTTCTGTGCAGAGACACCATAACCACAGCAATATTTTTTTTTTAATTTAAAAAGTTTTTTCCCATATGTACCACTGCTCCCCCTCCCTTCCCTCCTTCTAGTGCTCCCACAGTCTTCTTCCACCTCATCCATTCCCCAGGGAGGGCAAAGAATCCCAAAGTGAGTCAGTTTGGTCTGGCATATCCAGTTGAGGTAGGTCCAAGTACCTCCCCCCAGTATCAAGGCTGAATAAGGTGTTCCTCTGTAGAGATGTCAGTTCATACACCAGGAATATACTCTGGTCCTAGTGCAAGAGACTCCACAAAGTGCCCACACTATTTGTCATCTACATTTGGAGGGTTTAGTACCTTTCCATGAAGGTTCCTCAGCTGTCATTTCAGAGTTCATGAGCTCCCAATAGCTTGGGTCAGCTGTTTCTGTGGTCTCCTCCTCATGATCCTGATCCCTTTGCTCATATACTCTCTCTCCTCTCTCTCTTCAACTGGACTGGGAGCTTGACCTGGTATTTAGCTATGGATCTCTGCTTCTGCCTCCATCCATTGCACAGCAACTTTTATAAAGGAAAAACATTTAACTGGGGTAGCTTACATTTTCAGAGGTTTAGTCTATTATCATGATGCAACATGGTGGCATGCAGATAGACATGATGCTGGAGAAGGAGTTGAGATTTCTACATCGTGACCCAAACAGGAAGTGGTCTGAGATACTAGATGTGTCTTGAGTATACATGAGACCTCAAAGCTCACCTTCTAGTGACACACTTCCTTCAAAAAGGCCACACATACTCCAACAAAGCCACAATTCCTAATAGTGCCATTTCCTATGAGATTCTGGGGGCCAATTATATTCAAATTAACACAATAATAAAAATGACCTTTTATTGGAGGATAAATCTAGAAAAGCAGAAAATGATCTCATTTATAAAGTAGTATAAAATGTCCATATTGATGCACAAAAATCAAATAGAATGTTTCAATCATTATGAGTGCCATGGGTGCTTTAATCTTATAGAAATTTTCAATATACACAATTTGGAGGACCAATAACCTGCATCACTATAAATTCTGATTTCTAATATGAGGCAATGAAATACAGACAGACACAATGCTGGTAAACTGAGAAATAGGGTAGGTCTGATGTGGGAGAGAATTACTGTGGGGGTGCTTTTCCTATTAGTGCACTGTGAAGGGATGTCTCCCATCTAGTTATTAAATGTTCACTCTGTCTGTGACAATAGCTATTATGCTGAAAACAATTACTCAGGCTACAACTAGAGATATAAGAGCCAGGTTGTTGCTTTAGTAGAAGTTAGATAATTGCTGGGTTTGCAGACATGTGCCCTATTCCTCAATCAGCAAGCACATTTACAATATCAAAACCCTCTCTCCTGCTTTCAATTCTTAAAAAAACAACCCCTCCCCACAAAAAAATAAAAGGACTGGAGAGATAGCTCAGCAGTTAGAAACACTTGCTGCTTGTACTGGCTAATTTTTACACAAACATGACACGAAGTAGAGTCATTTTGGAAGACCTCAATTGAAAAAATGCTTCCATGAGGCTAGCTTGTGGGTTAGCCTGTGGTGTATTTTCTAAATTAGTGACTGACTGATATTGCAGGGCCCAGCCATCTTGGGTGATGTCACCACTGAGCTGGTACCCTGAGTTCCATTAAAAAAAAAAAAAAAAAAGCCGACCATCAGTTCCTGCCTCGACTTCCCTTTAATGATGGACTGTGATGGTGTGTAAGATTAAATATACTCTTTCCTCCCTCACAGAGCTCAACCACAGCAACAGAAACCCAAATTAAAACACTATCCTTGCAAAAGACCTGAGTTTGTTTCCTAGTATCCACATGCTAGATTTCCAGGGAATCTCACAACCTTTTCTGGCCTTCTTGGGCACTGCATGAATATGGTGCACAGATACAAATGTTGTAAGCAAAATACCTATACTAGTAAAATAATAATTTAAAAAACCCATCTTTAAAAAAATTAAAATGGGAGCTAGAGAGAAGGCTCAGGGGCTAGGAGCACTAGCTGTTCTCCCAGAGGTCCCAGGTTCAATTTCCAGCACCCACACAGCAGCTCACAACTGTCTGTAACTCCTGTTCCAGAGACCTGACACCTTCATATCAATGCACATAAATAAAACTAAGTAAATTTAAAAAAAACTAAAATTTTTATATATTGTTGGAACATGGTTCAAGAATGTAGTCATGTGAGATTTCTGAGTTCTGTGAGAAAGCTCAAAGAAACTAAGACAAGAATCTTGTGACCCTGGTTTCTTCAAAAACACAGAATTGTTCTTGGATTATGCTTTTGTGCCCCTTCCATGTGTAGTAGACAGGAGTGAATTTACTTCAGATTATTCACTACAACTGGTTACTTTTATTTGGTTATATGCCTTTATGAAAACAAAATGTCTGTCACATGTAGCTTGCTTGCCCTTGTACACTTTACTCATGTGACTCCTCTTAACCCTCAGAATATAAATTGGCTGATGCTCTAAATAAAGTTGGCTATTGCATGAGACTTGCTTGCCTCTTTAAGCTCTATTCTTCCAGAGCACTGTCTCTAGAGCAGTGACAAATACACATTCACATATGTAAAGAATAGAGAAAATGGTCCCAAAATTACACTGAGCACAATGTAATCTCTTCTCTGTGTAGCTCTGGCTGTCTTGGAGGTCACTCTGTTTTGTAGATCAGATGGGCCTCAAACTAGAGATCTGCCTGCCTCTGACTCCCAGAGTGCTGGGATTAAAGGGATGTACTACTGCCTGGCACATAATTTTGTTAAGAAAAGTTTTTGCTTCAACAAAAACAAGTAACATTTGGTTCAACAAAGTGTATACACCTGAATTTGAGTACTCCAAGCTTAGATGCAAGTAATGAACATGGAGAAATTATATATCTGTTAATAGGGCATGTTAAACTATTTTTTGTTTGTTTCTGGGATTTATGAGAGAGGATTGTACTATGTAACACAGGCTGCTGTCAAGTTTATAATCCTCCTTCTATGTACTGGGACTATGTAAGTATACATGTAAGCTGCGGATACTGAATTCTATAAGCGGATTCTTTATAATACTTGCCATTTTGTACCTAATTTATTTTATTTGGCAAGATGTCTTTAAAGTTTATTGAGTTGCATCTGTCAGCATTTATTATGGTTGTATGTGTACACTATTTTGTGTGTAAATTCATTTGTGGTTGGGCATGCTACTGTGACTAATGCTGTTGTGCAAACTGATGCATAATATATTTGAATCCCAGCGCGTACTCGAGCTCTCTCTCTCTCTCTCTCTCTCTCTCCCTCCCTCCCTCCCTCCCTCCCTCCCTCCCTCCCTCCCTCTCTCTCCCAAGGGAAAAAAAATATCTGGTATTCTAGGCAAAGAAAATAGCCAAGAGTCCAGGCCATGAGTCATCTTTCCTGGTGTGTCTAAGCAACAGCAGCAGGAAGGTTAGGTATGACAGAAGTGTGACACCTAGACTGATGAGGAGGGAGGAGGTACTAGGAGAGCTAGTTTTTATCAGGTTTTCTGGTACTAGGGGAACAGAGGAGCCACCAGGGCATTAACTGATTTAGATGTATGTCTCCAATTTCATGATTCCCAGTCTTTCTAGCATTAAATATAACCTTTTGAATGAACTGAGAAAAGGATTTGAGATCTGGTAATAAATAAGCCAGTGCCTTGAACTCCATGGTTTTCTTCTCCAAGTTCTTGTCCCTGCACTGATGGTTTTCCTTAGGCTGCTTTTCTGTATCAGTTAGTAGTAATCTTCAGTTCTATATAATTTCCACTACTCCAGACATGTTTAGATGTATTACTATAAATTAAAATTACATTTTTAGCAGTTAGTTGGCAGATTTTTCAGTTTGTAGTTTTGTTTCCTTTTGCTGATGTTTTTGAGACAGGTTCTCAATATATATTGCACTACCTAGTATGAACTTTTAGAACTTACTACCTGTCTCTGCCTTCCAATTGCTAGGCTTAAAGAAGTATGTCACGATTCCATGTAGTTGGCAATTTTTTAAATAAAAGGAATCAGAAGTAATACTGACATTGGCAATAATAACAACTATAATCATCTAAAAATGGATCTACACTCTGGACACTAAAGAAAGCACTTCATACACATTTAAACGCTTGATTTCCTCCTTATAACCCCAAGAAGTAGGCTTTACAAGCTCTGCAAAAAACTCTCAGAGAGGCTGAATAACTTTCCTATACAGCAGGTAATTCATAAAACCCTGCCCGGGACTGGTCTCTAATGCAGCGCTGATTGCTTCCGTAGACTAGCAGCATTATTTCATTTCTTCAATTCCTCACCAAAGCTCAATCCTCTCAGGTCCTCTTCAGGTCCATACACTCAGAGGACAAGTCAAGGACAACATTACTAACTGTAACTCTTGGTCCTTAAAGCACATATTATTTTTCTAAGAATCTTACAGGTGGACAGAAGTCTATTATATACTTGGCTCTAATACTGCAGGCACATTCTATAAACCATTCCAGACAGATAGGTATTTTCTATTTTTAATGACATGCAGGAAAGGAAATTCTTGCCCACTAAATTTAGATTGTGAGCCAAAGGGAGGTAGTATGTCTAATTTTATGCTCCATATAGCTACACCTTCACATGCATCCTGAACATTATTGTCACAACTAAAATTACACTTATTAGCTACAATCCAAAAATAAAGCTGGTCACTAGAAAGGGATTCCACTGACTCTGCAACTGGAAAAAGAACACAATAGTTCTAGTCCAAAGCACAATGAAAATGATACTACAACAACTGTTTCTACTATGTACAAACCCACCTCCCACGAGTAACTGGAAAAATGACAGTGCCCAGTATGATGCTTGTTACATAGTTGTAACCAAACTTAAAAAATGAGCTTCAAACCAGGTATGGTGACATAGACATTTAATCTCAGCACTCAGGAATGGTTCAATCCCCAAATTCACTAAGTGTTACTACAGCCACATTCTATTGGTGGTAGCAGTTACAAAGGATTTCTCTATTTAAGACATGACATGGACATGAAAGAAGTGCTGTGGTAACGGTCCAACCAGAAGATAAGGAATAAAGACAAGACCGGCTATATCAATGGGATAGGTATATATCAGGAGATAACAAAAGTGACTTTTAGTTAGTAATTGATTGTTACTAAGTAGGCTTTTCTTATAAAAGCAAAAAGCAGCTAGGAGAGATGGCACACACTTTTAATCCTAGCACTAAAAAGAAGAAGCAGGCAGATCTTTGCGAGTTCGAGGCCAGTCTGGTATACAAAGTGAATTCTAGGCCAGCCAGGGCTATCTACTGAGACCTTGTCCTCAAAACAAACAAACAAACAAACAAAAAGAATATATATACTAAAGGAAATAACTAGTGACTAATGTGAATCCAATGGCCTATTAGTAATTATCTTAAAAAAATGAAAACCGGTAATCCTTCATCAAAAATTAAACAAACTGAGTTGGACAAGATTCTTGATACCAAATAAGCCTATTGCCTTTACTCAACAGACACTAAAGAGCAGGCTCTCTCATTTATTTTTCAGTGATGTGATGGCTATTCTTGTTGTCAATTTGATTGCATCTGGAATCACTGAAACCCAAACATGGAGGCCACACCTGTGAGAGATTTTTGCTTAATTTCAAGTAGGAAGATTCACTTTTTTTTTTTAAAGATCTATTTATTTATTATGTATACAGTATACAGAAGAGCATACCAGATGTCATTATAGATGGTTGTGAGTCAACATGTGGTTGCTGGGAATTGAACTCAGGACCTCTGGAAGATCCACTTCTAATTTACATCTTTAAGTTAGGAAGATACAATTCTAATCTAGATTTTTTTAAATTGGGAAAAGACATGCCTTTAATCCTTGCTCTTGAGGTGGTAAGACTCACCTTTAATTTGGGCCACATCTTCTGGAAGTAGAAAGCTTTTGCTCTTTGCCCATTTGCTCTCACCTTGCTATCAAGTCCATTCCTTCATTGGCATTGGAGCCTACTTCTTCAGGAGTCCAGTATCTACATAAGATGAGCTGAGACATGTAGCCTTATGGACTGAGCAACTTCTGGATTCTTGAACTTTCTGTTGATAGCCAGCTATTGTAGAAATTAACTGGACCACAGCCTGTTAAGTCATTCTAATAAATCCCTTATATATATTCATTCTATAAATTCTGTTACTCTAGAAACCCCAGGAAAGCTTCTTTTGGTAAAATTCTAAAATGAAAGAATTTTCATTCATTCATTTTACTCTGTTGTCATAAAGTAAAAAACCCTTTAAAAAAAGAGAAGAAAATGCAGAGACACCTGCAGCCTATTTCAAAGGCAGGTTTCCTGGCAATGAATAAACATATTACAAAACCAATATTTTTTTACAAAAATAAATAAAACCCCTAGGACATGTAGAAAAGAAGACAAGCGACTCACAGCCTGGCAAAGCCTAGGGGATTTACCAGCACATGGGAATATACACTCTCCTAACGTTCCACAAAGACTGCCCTTATATAAGCCACCAGTCCCTTTCTGCAAACTAGATTAAGAAATGCCTGCAGGGATGTCTGTTCAGGCATTCCCATCATACTGAGGCAAAAGGAATTCTTTCCAAGAGTAAAATTTCTGAAGACTACCATAAGACAATGTGATTTTATAATCAGATCATTGAGAAAAATCATTAAGGACACAAGTACCATGAATGAGAACCTCTACTAAATTTTATTTGGATTTTGTCATAAGAGCTTTATTTCATATAAAATAGTATGTTGAAAAAAATACTTGATTGGGATAAATTTCTTAGGAAACACCAAATACCCATCAATTATTGGTAAACATTCTCATAAGTTATATTTGAAAAAAAAAAAAAAAAAGAACCCAACCCTGCAGACTGGGTGTGAAGGCACACACCAAAAATCCTACCACTGCAGGGAGGCTTAGGAAGAAGGGTGGCCAATTTGAGGTCAGCCTAGGCCACATAATAAAACTCTGTTTCAGGAGAGGAGAGAGGGCTTCGGAGATGGCTCAGTGGGCAAAGCACCAACTGTACAAGCTCTAATCCCTAAACACATGAACATCTGGGAACAGGGGCCCGTGCTTGTGAACCCAGTGCTCCTATGGCAAGATGGGATGTAAAAAAAGGAATGTCCTTAGCTCACAAGCCAGCTAGATTAACAATGAAGCAACCCACAACAAAGAGACTATCTTACACAAGATGGAAGGTAATGATGAACACTTGAGATTGTCTGCTTACATACAAAGGCACAACATAGAACTACAAACTTGTACTCACATGAACATGAAAACAGATACATACATGCACAAACATCATACATATGCACATAAACATATAAAGAAAAAGTGAGATAGAAAACACTGTGATACAGTCTGCACAGAGAGGTACTGACATGGTGGCGGCAGGGAAAGCAGGGGAGTTCCTAGAAGCACAGTGGGTAGATCTAAGGTCAGAAGGTGACTTCCACCACCTGAACCCCAGCCCTGAGACGTGGAGCACAGCCCACGGGAAACAACCAAATCCCTGGGCAAACAGCTAAGAGGTGAGAGGTCAAGAGGTGACGCCTAGCATAACACTGCGACCTCACAAGAACAGCCAACTTTCTGAGCACATAGCTAATTAAGAGCCTTCAGAGCCTTAAGAGCCCTCAGACCAACAACTCACTAGAAGCTGACCAAGAACTAACCAAGAGAGAATTGGAGAAACAATGAGCAGACAGACAGCAGTGCAAAACTACATACAATACAAAGGTCAACAAGACATCACCAGAAGAAGCAAGCAGCTCTATAGCTTCAAAACCTGAACATAACGAAGAGGGAACAGAAGAAAACGACTTTAAAAACAGCTTTATGAAACTAACAGAAGTCTTAAAAAAAGGATATAAAAAACTCCCTTAAAGAAATAGAAGAAAATACAAACAGAAAATTAGAAGAGATAAAAAAAAGCCCTGAAAGGAAATAAGGAAAACCATGAAAAAGAAAACAAACAGGGGGCTGGAGAGATGGCTCAGAGGTTAAGAGCACTGACTATTCTTCCAGAGGTCCTGAGCTCAATTCCCAGCAAATTAATCTTTAAAAAAAAAAAAGAAAGAAAAGAAAAAGAAAACAAACAGGTGAAAGAAATTTGCCAAGAATTAAAAACCGAAATAGAAGCAATAAAGAAGGCACCAACCGAGACAAAACTAGAAATAGAAAACCTGAAAAAATGACCCGGAACTACAGATTCAAGCATAACCAACAGAATCCAAGAGATGGAAGAGAGAGTCTCTGGGGTGGAAGACTCAATAGTGATAATAGATACATCAGTTAAAGAAACCACTAAAACCAAAAAAGTCATAACACAAAATGTCCAGAAAATTTGGGACACCATGAAAAGATCAAACCTGAGAACAATTGGAATCAAAGAAGGAGAAGAATATCAGCTCAAAGGCACAGAAAATATATTCAACAAAATCATAGGAGAAAACTTCCCCAAACTAAAGATGTAAATGCCTATTAAGATACAGGAAGACTATAGAACACCAAATAAACTAGACCCACATAAAAAGTCTGCGTGCCAAATGATAATCAAGCCTCTAAACCTACAGACCAAAGAAAAAAATACTAAGAGCTGCAAAGGAAAAAGGCTGAATCACGTATAATGGCACACCCTTCAGAATAACACCCAACTATTCAATGGAAACCATTAAAGGAAGAAAGTCCTGGTTAGACATTATACAGACACTAAAAGTGCATGGATGCCAACCTAGAATACTGTACCCAGCAAAATTATCAATCAACATAGATGGAGTAAACAAGATATAGACTTAAACAATATCTAACCACAAATCCAGGCCTACAAAAAGCTGTAGAGGGAAATCTTCACCCTAAGGAAACCAGAAACACCCATGTAACCACAGACAATTGATAAGCCCACAGGAGAAACCCCCCCAAAAGGAAATATAAGCTACTACCAAAACTGATGGGAAATATTGATTATTGGTCATTAATACTCCTTAATATCAATGGACTCAGTTCACCTATGAAAAGACACACCCTAGCACAATGAATAAAAAAACAGAAACCATCCTTCTGCTGCATACAAGAAACACACTTCAACTGTAAAGACAGACACAGGCTCAGAGTAAAGGGTTGGGAAAAGACTTTCCAATCAAATGGCCCTAGAAACAAGCTAGTGTAGTCATTCTAATATCTAACAAAATAGACTTTAAACTAAAATCAATAAAAAGAGACCAGGAAGGTCACCCCTTATTCATCTCAGGAAATATTCACCAAGATGAAATCTCAATCCTGAATATCTATGCCCCTAACACAAGGCACCTACATATGTAAAAGAAACACAACTAAAGCTTAAATTTCATATCAAACCTGACACGCTAATAGTGGGAGCCTTCAATACCCCACTTTCACCCTTGGATAGGTCAACTAGACAGAAACTCAACAGAGAAATAGAGATCTAGCAGAAGTTATGACCCAAATGAACTTAGTAGATATATACCAAACCC